>JAQIWG010010126.1:0-10187 GCA_034695025.1 Chamaedrilus cognettii
CATTCAGTCTGGTCTATGCATACGCATAGACCAGACTGAATGAGTTTGACGACGTTACGTTCGATGATCGACAAAAAGTGACCTCACGTGTATACACACGTGAGGTCACTTTTTGTCGATCATCCGGCAGCTGAGCCAGCTCGACGATTGCTTGCTCTTAATGTAGGCTAGGCTATGGTGAACACGCAAATAAAAATACAGCTTCCAGTCCGATTGATCACGATGCCGCTCTCTTTGCAAAGAAGCGGTGACACTATTTAACACGCACATTTTGCACAGAAGCAATGTTTGGTCTTCGATCTTTTGGGGTTAGAGCCAGGATTCTATTGGTCGAGGGTGGAATTACGGTCGGATTCAGAGCGTTCTTTAGAGTCTAGATTCCATCGTCGTCTTAAAGCCGTATTGATGAACCACTGAATGTATACGATCAGGCACCATGTAGGAACGAAATTTATTCTTTAGGTCGTTAACTGCAGAATCAGCGACTGTACGTTTATGAAGCATCAGCTTTATATAGCAGATTGTCAGGTGTTAAGTTAGGAAGCAGAGAGGTGCTATTTTTAAAAATTGAAGCGTGTAGAACACAAAATGGTGTTTTGTGTTGTTTTTGCAAGAAAGCGTCTTTTGGATTGGCCTAAAGACAGGCATTTTGTGCGCAATGGTCAATGCTAAAATACATACTGTTAGGCCAATGGGCGACTGATTCAAATTTGTTGACATATTAACTGTAAAAGCATTGGCCCATACCGACTCCCCCCCCCTCTCCCCTACCTCCACCCGCGCGAATTTCACGGAGGAAAGACATAAGAGGGGCGCCATTTGCAGACTCTCCCCCCCTGGGCGTCAGAAAGCCTCGCTACGCCTCCGGGTCTAGTTTGTTTCAATATCATTCGCAAGCCGACATATAGGCTACGATTTCTTGCCATATCATAGACTTACTGGTTCGGTTGTGCACCACAAAGATACGGTTACATCACATCTATTTCCAGAAGAGATCTTTCTTCAATCAGCCTCGGAAGATGCAATGTATCGCTCTTGCGTGGACCCAGACGCCGTCTTCCGGTAAGATGCGTTTCCCGCAAGCGATGGTTATATGGTGGTTATATGCCATATGTAATACCGTTGATGGGAAAACGAATAGGAAGATGTGATGTAAGCGCATGCGTGTTCCCGTAGCGACGTCTTCCGGACGCCGTCTTCCCCAAAGATTCGTGTTCACAGCATCCTGCCGGTAAGATGGCTCTCTCCTCAAGATAGCCCGCGGCCCGCTCGTAAGATGTGATGAACTGAACCTTAACACTGTACAACGATTCAGACTAGTGGCGTTGCTAGCAATGGGGCACTGTGGCACGTTCCACACATAAACTTTTTGCGTACAACTTCTTAAATAAGAAATAATGCCGTTGATCGTAAATAATTCTTGTAATAGATTTCAAATTCAGCCATCAATGATCATATTCCTTATTAGTAATACTAATTTAGTGTTAACTGATTTAACACGCGCGTAACAAGATGCGATTCGATAGACCTACATTTACATCTAACATGCACATTTTTAGGTGCCCTACCTGAAATAAAATTCTGGATGACGCCATGGCACTGATACAGACTGGAGTATATAATGTAGCAAATGCTCGTCGCGACATGTCACGTTGTTCGTTACATAGCAAAGCGTTCATTATCGAAGGACGTTGGGCTTCTTCTCGACAGGTTATCATCAGTCGAGCGCTGTCGGGATGCGCGTCATCTCGCAGCCAGTTGGTTTAACCTAAGCCTTTAAATGAATCTGTTAAATTTATCAAAGTCTAAGCCTAATCACCTCATAAATAAGAATCAGAAAAAAAATATAGCGGCATTGATTACTTTTCTGCGGGGTGGAGCTCTGGCTGTAGCGATCGCAGCGAATTTGTTCAATGGAGTCATGACAACTCAACCCTCATAAAAACGATTCGCTAGCATCCCCTCCCCCCCCCCAGTCGTGGGCTCTGCGCGGGAATGAAAAGTTTTCTAGGGGGCTTGAGTCCTCCTAAGCCCCGCCGGTTTTAGAAAGCTGAAACCGATACGTGGAATCCTACATCAACGTAAAGTATTCCTCGATGTGGCGAGCAGTGTTGCCACTTACTTTTTTAAAGCACCAAACTTCCTCTAAAAACGAAATTTTTCCCCCAATATAGATGCTTTTTGATCAAAAACACTGGTCCAAAAAAGCACATTGTTTTATAAAAATTAGTAGAATAGTAAAACGAGCCGCGATGGGGGGGGGGAGGGGTGTTGACAATTTTTTGAAGGAATAGGTGTGATTCTCGACAAAGTGTACCTTTTTCTCGAAAATGGTGCATTTCTGACCCGATTTTTTATTTACTCACAAATTTACTAGCCTCTGTCAAAAACCCGAAATATTTGGCGGGACCAAAAAAGCACATCTTGCTCCCTTTTGCACGATAATTACACACAGAACACGTGGGCCTCAAAAAAGCACCGATTTCATCGGAAAGGCACATGAGTGGCTACGCTGCAGGGCCGAGTGGTGGCGCGTCGCCTGCACTCGCGGTCTACAAACTACTCGCGATCAGCGGCTAATCACTGCAATCAGTAAAGCGTGTTCGGCAAGCGTCAGTCGCCTGGTTCACCCTTAGTGGTATCGGGACGTTGAAGAAACTCGGGTATACCTTCACTATGGGCCTACCTTTCTCAGCGGATCCACGGCCTACAACGTTCTCCTTCGTCCCTTTAACAGCCAATTCGTTTTTGTTTGATAACTAACTGCCGGTTGCTAGACCTCGATTTGAAGTGCGATTTTATTTTGTAGTCCGAATTGACCAATCAGATTATTCGATACAATTCTCTCATATATTTTAGTTGGTTAATTCGGACTACAAAATAAAATCGCACTTCAAATCGAAGTCTAGCAACCGGCCTTAAGTCCTGTTCTCTGATACTTTTGACCATTAATGAAATAATTAGTTGGCGGTATTCTCTCTTCTTCCTGTCTTTGCGCCTTCGATACCTCATCAAATGCATTCACGTAACACAACAAAATATTGTCAATGGATTATTGTCGCTACATTTCACTAGAGAAATGGCGCTGATAGCCTACTCTTGGCTTTAATTGGCTCGGATTAGATGAAGAAAAAATGGACTGTCGATGTAAAAAGGACGTATGGAAATGATTTTATGATTATGTCTATTGACAATTCTGAAGACTTTCTGTAGCGTTATTGCCTTGGCCTCTATTTCTGCGTCAATCTTTACCTCTTTCCTGTCCATTATAGCATGGTGATACCACAACAGTGAGCGTCTCAAATCTCAATAGGCAACTTTGTCCGACTATTCGCGCTCCGCGAAGAGTTGCATTTGCTTGGAGGAAACGCTCGCAAGCGATACGATATACCGACCATTATTCCATTAGTCGTCCGTACATAAGCTGTATTCAATTCGGCACGCTTCCATCCATCGCGTGTCTTTTCCGACTCACAGAAAACACACGCGTCGAGACTTGCCGCGTTTCATTTCCACAGCGCCTTAAGGTGCTGCTTGAATACAACTCATACTCACTTCAAAAACTTATCAACTTTTCTATCACGTTGATTGACTCCGTATCTCGCAATTCTGCTACAGTTTTCATTTCAATTTTGATTAGGTTTGCATGCATGAATTAAATCGGTAGGCCTTATTATCATGATCAGGGAGAGTTTAGTAGGCGTACATGTAGTACTTCAAACATTTTATAAGCAGCAACTCCTAACGCTACTGCTATTTTGTCAAAACTAAACTGAACTCTGATCATGATTATACTCATAATCAGATTCATTAGGCCTACCAAGTAGTAATCTGCATTCAAGAAAACAAATTTCGCAATTCAGCAACGCAGTAAAGGAATTGAAACTTTAGTTCAAGGACCGTGTGTGGTAACGAAGACTATTGTAGTCTGGTTATGCAGTGTGCGAAGGGGGGCACGCACTAACCGCTTCCCCTCTTTAGTCGCCTTTCACGATTCGTGCGGATAGGTCTGGGCTGGAAGTCAATTCTTTGTTTCCCGGCTTGCATGGGGTAACGCAGCAATCTGTATGTGCATCTCTCTTTTTCCAGGCCTCGACGCTACTTGCGACGAGCGCCGCCGCACGTGTAGCTGGTTTCGTGTTACAAGTCACAACGTGAAAATTCGGTTGAAATCTCTGCATTGGCACGCGCGTCTTCGGTTCCTCGTACTACCTCTGTCGGAAGCTGCTGCTGCGCGTATGGTGGAAGTTCGAAACCGTTGACGTGAAAGCGCGATGTTCTGATTTAGTAAAAATTTCGTATTGAACATTCAAATAACAGCAACATATTTACGGATCCGTTTCTCATTGACATTCTTGTGCCGCATACGGGAGAAAAGGATTATTGTTTTGCGTACAAGACAGCGCGTTTTAAGAACAAACTTTTGACGAGCATATTCATCAAAAGTAAGACTCACTAAAAAGTACGAGTCTATGATGCAGCCTACTATATAAGCTGCATAAACGTGAGCAAGTATAACTTGTCTTAGCGCGGATAAAAATTGAAATAGCTACATTTTGCGAGATCAATCTGCTGACTGGTAGCTAAACTTAAATGAATTGAACAAACAACTACAGCAATCTTCGCAACAAGTACATTGTAGACTGGTGTTGTTGATCAGTTAGCCTATAATTATTATTCAAAGACTTTGCCAGCAAAGTTTTCTGCTTTTGCATCATGCTAGCCTATATAAAATAATGAAACTGCTCAACCCCTAGTCAGATATTTTAGTTAAAAGGCACTTTGGGACTTAGTGACCTTGCGACTTTGCTAGCAAAGCATCCGCTCCAGCCTCCTCCTCGACACGCAGCGAGCCTCGACGTGTCTGTCTGGCATGGCGCTATTTTAAAGACTTTTTCAAACAAATTCTGCGCTATAATGCAGCAGAAACAATGAGGTACAAGTATTAAGTAGAGAGTGTTAAAATTGCCGATAGTTGTGAATTGTCGTTGATTCATCACTCGGCGATTGTCGATCGCGTGATCGACGTCTCAACATGACGGACGTGTTCGCTATCGAGACCCATCACTTTCATCCCGACTTCTCTCCCTCAAACTACCACTTCGCCCCGTCACACCCAAGTCACGCTGAGACAGCCCTCCTGAACGGTAACTCGGCCAGTTTTCTTGTCCTGCCGCTCGGCCGCTGTTCCTCCCAGGGCAGTGCCCCCTGTGTCCCTTCAAGATGCCCCGTGGGGGCTCAAGGGAGCTCACCGGGGGCGATCGTGCCCGCGTGGTGCTGCGCTGGGCGTTCGGAGACTGGGGGAGCGGAAGTGAGGTGCAATGGGGGGGTGACGGTTGCAGTGGCCGGGGGTGCTGCTTCAAGGCCGAGTGGACCGCTTGCTTTTCTCGTTTACAAGCCGGTACGTGATTAGATAGTGTTGTTCTGGTTGTTTATAGACGCTCTCATAACATAGATGGTACGCGTCTCGTATGTGAATCTTGCCAGCGTATTTGTTTGGTAGCGATGCCTAATGGATTTCCACCCACCACTCGCCGCTGGCAGCCGATTTCGCTACCTACGACTCTATATCCGTTTTTTCGTTTATAGTCTCGCTCTGGTACGAAAACTTTGGCAAGCCGAGAAATTAAATTCTCTGTATAGATAGAGCGGGGATCGAACCCCGGACCTCTAGCACAGCAGTCCAGTGAAGATACCGCTAGACTACACAGCATTGTCGTGATTAGAGACAAAAGTGAAATTAAATTGATGCGATAACGTAACTCAAGCATTCTTGTGTCAGTTTTGTGAAAAAGTGTGTCGATAGATGCGTGGTGTAATTGCGTTCAAGATTTATTGTGCCAACGAGGTGTCAACGAGGTGTCAACGAGGTGTCAACGAGGCGCGATATTATTGTTCTGAAGTTGGTCACTGCCCAACTGAACTTTAGCATGATAGACATCACGAAGATAAATGGGTGTTTAATTTATTAAATAATTCTATTTACTACTATTTTTCATCATAATCGCGATGAGTTTTAAAATGAGCTATATCTGAAATTCAATATCAAATGAGCTTGTTCTTTGCTCCACGCGACCGAGAAGAAAAATTGCAGCAATTATGATCCAGTACACGATATTTCAATGTCCGGCAATAACCGCAAAACTATTTCACACATCAACATATGGACTTTTGTGAAATATATGCCTAGCTAGTTGCATTTAAAAACAGCCATTGATTTACCGTCCGTTTCGGCGCACGGTGGCGCTGCGGGGTGAACCCGAATCCAACCAAATCAACTCTGCTCGTTGCGAAAATTCGATACGTGCGGCGCTTCGTTAAAATCGTCGACGACGCAGGAACGTCGACTTGTTTGCGCCGCTATCGCCTTCCGTATACCCCCTCGACTCGATGTGAGGGCGTCTATCTGATTTGCTCTCGCAAGGACAATTAGTATTAAAGGAAAGAGGGGAAAGGGGATATTTAGGCCTATAAGGAAATGAAACTTGCTGAGTATTGGATGGTATTTGTTTAAAGGTGAAATTTCCATGAGTTAGTGATGGCAGTTTAAAGTTGAAATACGTGATCGTATACCCGTACTGAAACTAGTACTGTTTTGCGTATTTTTAGTTTTAGAGCCATGCATAGTAGTTACTTATTATCGATTGTTGCACTTTTTTCATTGCCGCAATTTTTCACTTTGACATCGGTGTCATGGTGTAGCATGTTTGCTTCTGTGCAATTGAATTTGGTATTGCTTATTGAATGTTTCGCTTCGATGAAGAATGTAGAGATGTTGAACCGAGATGTTGAGCCGAGCAGCGAATTTGTGATCAATGCGGAAACCATAAGACACCACACTTCGTTGTTACTCATGCTTTAAAAACTCGAGCATTTCTTATCCGCCATGCATTTGTATTTCCGCCATTAATTTATATTTTTGCAAACTCAAAAATGAACTCTGTTACCCCCCCCCCCCACCCGTGTTGCGTCAAATCGCATACAGATTCTCGCCCAACGGAGGTCGCTGCCGGAGAGGGATAATTGTTTGCGGAAATCGAGTGGCGCGAATTGGAGAGGGCTCGAGATGAGATTGGCGATTAGATTCGCGCGGTTCGCTCGATGCGACGTCGATGCTCGGCGGTCGAGCCGAATTCGTTTTCGAGTCAAGTCCAGTTATACGTTTGTGCGATACGATCAGAGAGAGGCGCCAATTTACATCTACGATATAAGAGCGTTTTTGGGAGGGAGAGGGACAGGACTTCCGTTATCTGGCGTCGTGGCGTCTGCGAGACCAGAAAATTTGCCCCAGTCGCTCAAAAAACGAACCCCTGCCGTCACGCGCAGTAAAATATTGCACAGATTTCAAAGGTCTCGGAGTCGCTGTTTTTCAATATCGTGATGTATACGGCAGACTATATTGATGCTCACTCTGTATACGGTAGACTATATTGATGCTCACTCTGTATACGGTAGACTATATTGATGCTCACTCTGTATACGGTAGACTATATTGATACCCACTCTCATGGCCGCGACGCCAGAAATGGAGACGCTGGCGATTACAGGCGACTAAGCGCCTGCTTATGGCGTGTGGAAGCCACAGGAAAAAAACTTAACGTTAAGGTGCCAAAAGTATTGCAAAAAAGGTAACTAAAACTATTGACGATTCTTAAAATGTTAAATCCAGTGTCGTCTACCATAGGCTGACGTTAACCAGTAGGCAAGAAGAAAATTGTGACCCTAACAGCCCCCTCCCACTCCCCCCTCACCCCCCTCCCGTTATGAGTACATTGCATATCGGCGAGAGAAAATGCATCCCTAAAAACGCTTTAGCCTAAATTTCTACCAGCACCACTACCCCCACCCGCCCCCCGCTCACCTCCTGTTCGTGGGTTTAGCCTGTTTGTTTAACGTGCTCGTGGTGAGTACTCACATTGGTGAGTAACTCATATTGTGCGACTGAGAGGGGGGTTACTTTGAAACTTGTCTCCGGGCGTCAAATATTCTCGCAACGCCTCTGGCATCGGCCTATATCCTGAGATCAGAGGCCCGACGCGAAATGACGCTGGCTGTCATCCTAGCGCGAGACGTGAGAATAGAATTACCTTCATCTTTGACGCTTCGCGACGCTCTGAGACACGTGATAAATTCGAGCGATAAGGAAATAGATTGGGCGAACCGGGAATAGATTCCAGCCACACACGAATTAAAGTGGTTTTTTAAACAGTTTTATTTGCATCAAGGCCCGATTGCGACGGCAATGCCTTTGGGTCTAGGTCATGGCGTTCTCTTCTCTGTGACTTTACTAAAGCTGCTAGTATTTTCGATATTGAGACGAGAGGTTTATATTGCTGCATTTTATCAGTGTATGTCACTAGCGGCAGATGCATATTATTATTACGTTATCTTCGTCATTTTAAAGTGAAGTTTGCTGTGGCCTACGTTGCTGTAGTGACTTACCTTTGATGGCGTTGGGTGGCTAGGCTATGAGCGATATTGATAACGATGGCTTGTTATTTTCATGTACATACGCATCGTATAGCAAAATCTCAATATGGACAATGTAGCTGGATTCCAGAACAAAAACCTTGTTGATGGAAGATGGCTAATTACAGACCTCGGGCGCCTTCACGCGATACACTTCCTTGACAGCAGGCCTGTATACATGTACATGGTGTTCCAAAAGCAAGTTGGTTATGCAGGGGCGCAAATATAATCTAAAAGTTGAGGAGGTCGGAGTCAGATCGTCAGAAGGTTAGGTTAATACTTAGCTTAGTTTAATACGAAGCTTAGGCTACGGAAATAAAGAACATTTTATGTAGAAAAACGCATTGAAATGGTGAGGTCATCCCAAAAGTTGAGAAGGTCATAATCCCCCGACCCCCGGGTAGTTGCGCCCTTGTATCTATGGTTGTGCTTCTTCGTCATTAATGGGTGGAACTTGTTTTGCCCGAACATTTGAGCACACATCCAAGCTCTCCAAATTCGGCATTTCAAGGTGTCTGCCGTTAGCATTGACGCGAGAGCGCGGAGGGGACAGAGGTGCCACAGCCACGCTGCGATATCGATAACGCGCTCGACGAATTCGTCCAACGTTGTCACTTACACTGCAAAGTTATTGTGCTCTAGAATGCATCGGATTTCTTAATCATAATTACGTTGGTGCATATTGGATCTTCAATCAAATTCAACAGCAAGTGCTTTTTGCATGGTTAATTGCAAGTATGTTGACAAATGAAGGCTTAGAGCATCCTTTATCAGCATTGGCGCAACCTTGCGTGAGCGGCATATTGACGGAGCGTTCGCAATATCAGTTTACAATATTCTGCTACAATTGCTGTCAAAAGTTGTTCATCAAATCCTCATGGCTCATCTCCATAAATTTCACCGAAATATCTGGCATACATGTATTGGCAACACTACGTCGTTTGGCGAAAGAGGTTCCGTTTTTTGGGAACACGATGTACACTTCGTCGGTGCACACGATGCTGTCACGCGTTAACCTACACTTCCGTGACAGTGTGCGCTGTGTCCTCGGCACGATGCCATCACGCCCGTGTCACGTTCTGTCACGGAGAGGAGGAAGCATGAACGAGCGTGACACGAAAGCGCTCCAAGTCCTGAATATCATCGCGTCTCGCTAACCTAGATGTACGTCGATCTTTTCACGGCGGCATGCTAGCATCAATCGCATCGATATAGCCTACAATTTTATAGGCTAATATTATCGCATCGATGTTAACATTGTGGCTCACTACTATGACCATTAGCTATTATTAGCATTGATACTATTGACACAACTACGGTATACGAACACGAATTTATAGATTAACGCCTCGCTAATAACAGCTGCTCTGCGGCATTATCCTCCAGGGTATATAATGTATCCCAATATTCGGTCGGCCTAAATTCCTGCTCGCATGCTCCCCCCGTTACGCCGTCAGCCACGACGTGTACGGTCATCAGACGCTCGTTGGATGGCTCGGGGCGCAGGTGCGCGAGGCCGCTGTGCGCTGTGAGATTAGTCGAGTGGATCAATCCCAGGGTGTATCCGTGCAGCAGAAGTAGGCCTATCTCTCTCCGCAAATACGAGCTTGTCAAACTGACCCCGTGTCATGCAGCAGAAGCATCTCTCTCCGCAAATACGAGCTTGTCAAACTGACCCCGTGTCATGCAGCAGAAGCATCTCTCTCCGCAAATACGAG
>JAQIWG010010127.1:0-10187 GCA_034695025.1 Chamaedrilus cognettii
TGAGGTAACTCTTGGCATTAGGAGGAATTCACGCCCCCTGTCTGTTTACATTATAAATCTTCTGCTTTCAACACCAGACGCTTGCAGTGACTCATTGTAACCAAGATCGGTTCTCTTCTTCTATTTTAACTTAGATTCCTGACGAATTTACCAGATAATAGCTGTTTTTAAAGTTACGTAAAGTGTCATCCCATGACAAAGTTATCGGTCGGGGATAGGAAATTTAGCATTACAGGCTTTTCAAATGAAGTTGTCGGTCGTGGATAGGAAATTTAGCGTTACGGGCTTTAGAAATGAAATTATCGGTCGGGGATAGGAAATTTAACATAATAGCTTTTCAAATGAAGTTGTCGGTCAAGGATAGGAAATTTAGCATTGCAGGCTTTTCCCCTATTTAAAAATGATAGGAAATTTAACATTACGGGCTTTAGAAATGAAGTTGTCGGTCGTGGATGGAAAATTTAACATTACGGGCTTTTCAAATGAAGTTGTCGGACAGGGATAGGAAATTGAACATTACGGGCTTTAGAAATGAAGTTGACGGTCGGGGACAGGAAATTGAACATTACGGGCTTTAGGAATGAAGTTGTCGGTCGGGGATAGGAAATTTAACGTTACGGGCTTTGGAAATGAAAATGACTTAGTCTAGCGTTGAAGCTGCCCTCACTCAGCGGTCTCCCTTTAGGAAGCCTGAGGGGCTAGAACTCTAAATTTGGGTCCGTATATATAAAGCAGCAAGCTGAACACAACCATGGTTTTAAAATGGCAATGACGTCACGAACAGCTTTGCTGCCGACTCTCAAACATTCGAATTTTGAAGATTCTCTTTCGTTTCATTTTGTTTCGACAAAGTGGGCATAACAAAATTTGAGGGGATTCTTACTCCTCGTGATAATTTTTTGCTTTTTATGCAGTTTATGAAGGCTTATTAATGCCATGAAATTCTACATTCATTTAGAAAAAGAAGAAATGGTAAATTGTAGAATTTGTTTTCTTGAAAAAAAATCGATTTTTTTATATTACAATCAAATATCCTAATGTAAATTTGAAGTACATTTATTTGGTATGTTTATGTGAATCGTTTGTAGTCGCTTTAGGAGCTTTTTTGTTGTCTGTCTGTTTTGACACTAATTTTTTTTTGTTTGCTGGACTGGCGGAATAGAACGTTTTTTCGCATGTGAATGTGATTCTGAGTCTTTAAATATTGGCTGGACTGACGGATTGCTATTCCGTCCGAATGTTATTCCGATTGTGAATATGAATGTGAATCTAACTTGGCCATCGTAGTCTGTTTTACTCTGCTCTTTAAATTTTAAAGTTTTAAAAGCTCTGTATTTTAATTTTTTAATGCTTGGTACTAGTCTTGGTGCCGGTTGGATTAACAAAAAAGAAAATATTGTGCATTTGATGCCCCTCGTAGCCTTTGGCGCAGCGTACCGCTTGGCAGTGCAATAATTGTATGACTATTAATCAGTCAAGCAAATTTTGCTTGAATTCTATTACAGCGCTAGATATATTTTCCGATTTAACATCTTTGTCATTATTTGCATTCTACCGATAATTCTAACTGCTAGTTGCTAGACTTCGATTTGAAGATATGCTAAATCGCACATTACTCAAACTGCGGTTTTGAGCTAAACTGTGAAGTAAACTGCAGTTTGAAATTTTTGGGTTGCTCGACGATTTTCCTCGGTTTAAGTGCGATTTAGCAAATATGCTAAAACATTACTGAATCCTTTATTACCGTTCCGGAAGGCCATAATCGTGTTAATACGTGTCAGTAGTGGTGAATGTTCAATAATATCGTGAAAATTTGAATCCTGAAACGTAACTGACATTCCGATGTTTGGCCGTTAAATCGCATTTCAAATCGCAGAAATGTGCGATTAAAAAAATTAATTCGCAGACTGCTAAATCGCGCTTCAAATCGAGGTCTAGCATCATAAAATTTAGTTAAATTGGACTACGTCACTAAATCGCACGCTAATCGCACTCAAATCGAGGTCTGTCAACCAGCCGTAAGTGATGCATTGCATAATGCCTACTTATAACATGCAGTTAGATTGTGCGCCCTGCTACATAATTTTATTACAGGGTGAAGTGCCGTAGTGAAATTAAGGTTAACGATTAAGGAAAAATGGGAGGGCACAAGCCTCTTTGCTTGGTTCGTCGATAACCGCTCATTGCAGATAACATTTGTTAGTCATTTGTGTGTTTTATTTACAGGGGTAGTCTGAGTTGCGCAGTAATGCAATTTGAAATAATATATTAATTACTGAATGATTATTAATATTATTTGATTATCAGTTTCAGACGTGCCTCAAGCGTGAGTGCCACACAAGTGTGTCAATCGCTATCATAACGATGCCCGGACTGATAGCGCTCTGCTGTGGCACGGTTGACTTCGTCATGGAGGCGTTCCTCAACATTGTTTCGTTTGTACGCCTTCTTTTTTCGCTCAACTACCAACTCATCTCGCTGATCATTCAAGCCATCGGTGGTGTATACCGCGGCATTGCGATGCTGTGCGGCGCTCTGTGCAACACCGTGAACGTGACCTTGATGTACATACAGGATTTGATGTACGCTGGAGCGTATGCGGTTCACTACTCGGCAAAAGCAGTGGCAGCAGGGTGCGTCGGATTGTTTGCCCTTGCTCTGAATGCGCTAGAATATGGTTTCATCGGAGTCGAGAAATTGTCGTCCGCCATAGCGAGGTTCACCGGCCTTTTCGCTAGATCTGCGTACAATATGGACTTCATGGTGCTCATTTCTGACTGTATTCATACTGTGATGTCATTCATTTGGTTGGCGTTTGACAAAGTGTGGGGGGTTGTAATGAATGCGATTTATATCGTAACCTTGCCGTTAGTGGTAAGTTACAATCTTGTAAAGTTTTTCTTCGATGCCGTTTACTACCTATGCAGTGAAACGTGGTCAATGATTACCGCTTCAGTGGAATTTGTTACGTCTATTCCGACAAAGAGCGCTTCCTTGCTGCCGAACGTTGGATTCGGAGCGCTTCTGCCACTAATTCTTGTCGCAGTGTTTGTCTTCTTGGTGATCGGTGCCTTTGTGGCAAGTTACTTCTTTAACTTGAACGGCGTCGGAGTGATAAATATTATACAGCACGTCAACGGTATACTGCATCCTGCACCGGTGCAACATGACGACTGGTGGCTCAACCGTAGAAACGGCACCGTGCACATCGACGACAACTCTGACGTCGAAACTGTCGACTCGTCGGACACCGAAGCAGATGACGACATACAAGCGCTTCCCGGTGACTTTCGCATCGCGAATGTCATCCGACCGCACAATCGGACCCTGACGCCGGACCGAGAGGCAGCGGCGGCATCAGCGCGCATTGTTCCACCCCAGAGATCATCTGCGACACCGCCCACAGAGCTGAGAAAGCGCCTGGAGGAAGAACGAGAACAAAGGCTGTGCGTCGTGTGTCGCGATCACCCCAGAAGCATTCTGCTGATGCCGTGCAGACATATGTGTTTGTGCACCGAGTGCGCACGAAACATCGTCGGGGCATGGCTGGGGGTGGTCGGAAGGGGCAATTGCCCCCTGTGTAGGGCGGGCATTACTTCGAGCATTACGGTGTACACTTGAGGCTCGATGCACCGGTTTGACTGTCGCTGGGTGCATGATGCAGAGAGGCAGCTTTAGCATACATCTGTGTTACTTGCTCATGAATGTTTGAAATTCGCACATCTCGTCGTGCACTTAGTATCGCACTGTCGTCAAACACGGCTGAAACAAATGTTCTAAGAATGACCGAGGATTTCTTGCAATTGCAAGCCCATATCCTCCTAACATTTTCGAGCAGTTTTGAGATAATATAGTGTAGTACCCCTGGCAGCAAAAAGTGTAAAGATGATCACTAGACTTGGATATCAGTTGACTTAACGATCTGGGCAAAACATGGTTGCCTTGCGTTTTGATAAATTGCTTTTCTATGTGTTCAACAGTTCATGTGGCAATCAGTTGCGGACTATATACATCATCATTCGATGACGTACTGCTGTTGTTTCAATTTTCATTATGCATTCATAACTCGGATGATATGCTGCTGGGATAATAAGTGCTTATAATTGTTGCTACATTTATATCGTTTTAGTCACTTTTGATATTGATGTTTTAAGTGTGTTTGTTTTTTAAAGAGTGTAGATTGTCTTGTTGCAAAAAGGTGGTAACATATTATACACATTGGTTTAGCTAATTTTAAATCTGTTCATAAACGTAACCGCTGATCAGCCAGTAACCTGAAGTTCATATCGGAATGTTCATATTTTCGGAATCAGCTGAATACCCAGAAACATTACAGAATCAAAATTCTGGTAGCTGTTGGTGGTGTTAGGCTAAATAAAGGGATTATAATTTAAATTTTGTTGTTATTAGTAACGAAACATTTATCAGTTCAATGCGTTTTCATTTTTATTACATTAAAATTGACAATAATTGGCTAATATGTAACATTTGTTAAATAAATATTTGTAATATTATTCGCGAGCTATTTTAATATAAAATCTATCTGATGCTTGTGCTTTAGATAATTGGCTTGTTAGCCAAAATATATAAGTATTTTGATGCATTTTATTGAAGTGAGTACGAATAGTCGAATACATGATGTTGCAAGTTCTGTGAATCTAGAAGTGTTGCATGTTGTGTTACATGCATTGGAGCTAGCAAAATAGAAGACATTTTTGGATATAAATATTGATATCATTGCCAATGTGAAATGAGCTCTTCTGGAATCTTGGGTGTTAATTTTAGTTTGGTTTGCAACTCTCACTCCCCTCAGACGGTGATGGTGTGTCGTCGGTCTACCGTTTGTGGTAGCCGGTCTCATAACCGGTCTCATAACCGGTCTCTCACCGGTATACTTAAAATTTTTTAAATGATTCTAGCCATTAGTGTGTTCCATATCAAATTCGATTGCGTCCTAGTTCATATGGCATTATTGATATTCACCTTTCCAATTAATTATTCAATTTATTATCAAATATGATTTTCATATCAATGATAACCATATTCACTGCACAGTGCACACTGCTACTTTCATATTACAGTTATATTATTGTGCATTTAAAATTTAAATTGCTTGATTTAAATACAATTGTATATTTTTTGTTTGATGTGCGTTATTCCGTTAAATTTTTTACTTTTTTTGTCACAGAACAAAGTTGTGCACTCCACTCTGCGAAACATCCAAAAAATACAGATGAGTAGACATGAAAGAATCGTTATTCGCGCAATAATAATAATAATAATACAAATATTGAAATGGGCAGTTAAAAGAATTACATTTATTTCTAAAAATCAGTTGTTCAAACAATGTTGAGGTCAGGCATTCAGAACAAACACATCTTGGCTATCCTTTGAATCACGCATTAGTATGGGGAAATTTCGCACGTAGCTAGCGACCTGTGTTTGAGACGCAGAAGACCTTACAATTTAACTCATCGACGCTAGCAATGGCACTCGAATTGAAATATCCCTATACGAATAATGCATGATCCAAAAGAAGCCTCAAATATCTAGGACCATTGGATGAATGTGAATTCCGAAAATTTATATAGCAGCATGTAGATTCACGCCCGCACTTCTATTTACAATTCTGGCCAACAAGTTACTACTGGTAACCAAGCATAAACACTACGGCCGGATTTTCTATCAAGTGTTAAGCTTTTAATCTGACATTAAGATCTTGATCAGAGATTAAGATCTCGATCTGAGATTAAGTTCTGAGATGCAAAAATTATTTTTATATCTATGGAAATATTACGCCAATTTGAAACGGGCAGGCGTTGCATTACGCGCAAAAATTGACTATGGCTACATAGGCTACACAGATTTTAAAGGCTGACCAGTTACACTATGCCTGTTTTAAGTGTAACAATACTAATGTTTTATCAGGGTTAAACCTTACCCTGACAATGAGATCTATTATTATTATTATCATCATAAATCCCTTTTGCAACAATGGGTGACAACCGTGACTTTAAAATGCAGACAGAGAATCAGTCGCAGCAGACTGCTTCAGTTCAAGGCGGCCAGGTTGACTCGATAGATCTTGACGCTGTGGTCCTCCGAGCAGCTGGCAAGGTGGAGGTCGTTCGGATGGCAGAGAGGCGAGTCTGCGGGTGGCATCGAGGACGGGGCGGTCGCCGAGGGCTGAAACCTCACCCGGTTGACTCGCAGATGGTGAGCCTCACTGCGGGATGGGAAACGAATGTACATATAATAAATGCTGAAATAACAAAGATATATAGAAAATAAATCGAATACATCAAATGTCAACTACACACTACAACCTTACCTTATTTGAAGTGTACATTATCTATTTGAATTGTATCTAATTAATTAATTCAAAAGGAGTAATAACATAAAGACAAGCAAGAATGAATATTTTTAGTAATGCAATTTTAATTTACACTGCTCTATCAAAATAAATACAATAACATGACCAAATATTCATCTAAATTGAACAGGCTATTAACTCCAAACCAAAAAATAATCATTATAATAAAAAATTTAGAATTGAAATGATTCACAAACTTAAACAAAAATTAGTAGCAATTAAAAGAAATTCATTAGACAACCTTAGCCAGAATGCAAAATTTCAAAATTACAATAAAGGGTGAACAATTGAATCTAAATTCTACAAATAGTAGAATACACTGCACTGACAAATCTCCATTTTACACTCCTCAATGAACTGTACAATACGGATATTTCAAAAAGATGACAGCCTGACCTTCTGTTGAGAACGTGCAGCCTCCGCCAGGAGTCGCCTGTTTGTGGCTGACTGTCACGCCACGAGTAAAGTTGGATGACACCAGACTCAAGACCAAACGCCAGCAGATATCTACACAGGCAGTTTTGTACCTGCATAGTTCGTATATGCCTAAGGTGCATACCTGCACATTATATCTGCTCAATCAGAAAACTGCGAAGCCCTTTTCAAATGACTCACTGCCTAAAAATGACGTCACAGAAAATTAGCACTGCGTCAGGCCACGTGCACAAAAACAATCCGCCAATCATCAAGCAGTTTTTTTTTCTTTAGTTTTAGAACCGTGTGTAGCAACGACGACTATTAGTCCGGCTCTGAGTAAGAGAGCTGCCACAGAACCGCTTCCCCTTCTCTAGTCGCCTTTTTACAACTCGCCCAGGTAACTCTGTGCTCTAGGCAAGCCAATGCTTTGTTCCATGGCTTGCAGGGGTATCGAGCATCTTACAACAAAACGAAAATTGAAAACAATAGTAAAAGAATATTAATAAAACAGTGGGCCACATCAGGTCAAATGACATTATTGACTGCTGCTAAAGTAATATTAGTGTCAACGAAGCAGCAATGTAACAAACCTATTCCCGCTGAGTGGACATGGCGCAAAGTCGACGGCAGTGATGGAGTCGGGGAGCTCGAGGGGCACAGAGAGAGTTGTGTAGTCCCCGAGGCACGCGTCCTTCTGACCCTCGGCCTTTACCTCACCCCACACTACCGCCTGAACAATAGCACTGATAAATGACTCAATGGCTTAACACCCTAAGCTAATTGTGTGCAACATTGATATCTTGAATTACCAAAACCTCCTTTTTATCGCCTAATCTGTTACTGTCCATGTTTTCACACGGGTTTACACGTTTTCGCCCGCCCTGATCAGGACTGCTGGAGCTGGGTTTTTACAGCCGGATGCCCTTCCTGGGCCACTTTTTTTTCCTTCCTTGACACCAACGAAACAAATAATTATATGGACGAGGTTAGCAGCTAGCGACACTTGTGTGTTTAACAGCCTTGCTGAAGGACCTGTAACGCATGGTTTCATAGTTGCCGGCGCGGGAACTTGAACCCTGGTTCTCTGGATGCGAAGTCTGACGCCTTAACCACTACACCACAGCGCCTCGCTTTTGAATTACTGTTGTCATTATATATGTATACAGTACAACATAAATTGTTTTTAGGTTTAGCATCAAGTAGGGTCGTAAGATGTAAAAATGCGCTTGAAAAACGCGCCACATAAGGACGTCTCAACATGTGTGCAGCAAACTAGCATAAACAAAACAGAAGCTCAGCAGTAACCTATCATCAGCTCATAAAGAAAAAGACATAAAACGATAAACAATTCGCTGAGTGGTATAAAGACACGGACCTTCTTATCGCGTGAGACGGTTACGAAGCAACGGTCGTCGTGTGCCCACGCCGCGGCCCAGATGATGCGACTGTGCAGTGCCGTCCACTTGTCCGTGTACGCCACACGCGCGTACACCACCTTCTCAGCTGCACAACATAAAACAAAACCTGTAACACAGTCCGTCTTGATCCAACAATTAAATTGATTAACTTCTTCAGCGTTCGGCCAAATGGCAGGTCTTTGGTGTCTAACCTTCCACGCTAGCCGATCCTCGGCCCTTCTCTTCAACTCTGCATGCAATTTCCTTCTCAAGCAAATCGTTTGTCATCCCGATACGTGGCCTTCCCGGTCCTCTCTTGCCCTCCATTCTTCCCTTCATCACCTCTCTCTACAATCCCTCTCCTCTCATTGCATGTCCAATCCATCATTGCACTTCTAATCCAGTTTTCTTTTCTCTGACTATTATATCATTCATAGGTCTTGTTTTCCCCACTCTCCACAATACCTCCTCATTTGTTACCTTAGCTAATTATGGATCAACGATCGCTCGCTTTTACCAAACATTCATTTCGCTTCACTTCTCTTCCCTTCTCAGGGTCGAAAACTCGATCTTAAGTTTTGTTAGAAATATATTCGATCAAATTTTGTGATGCGCATTAACCCATGATCCTTACCTCACTCCCATTAGTGCAAAATAACCAATGGGAGTCATGGGAGTATTGTGAAGACAATACCCTCATAGACTCCCATGGGTTATTTTGAAACACAAAACTGAACAGAAATTAACTCAAACTGATATCGAGATAAAAAAATCGAGTGCTATATTAATTGAACCTGATTCTGGAGCGTCCCCCAGTTCGCCGCACCGCTCCTGCTGCCGGTACAGCGCCCAGGTCCTGTCGCGTGACACGGAGAGCAGGCGATCCCCGCGGTGGGAGAACGAAAGCTGCGTCACGGTGAGCGAGTGAGACTCTAGTCGCGCAAGCTCGCACCACGCATGCGCGTCCCACAGGATCACAGCCGCGTGCTCCGACTTGGCAGCCTGCCGCGGCAATGGCAAGCCAAGGTCAATGAGCATGGCACCCTGCCGTGGCAATGGCAAGCAAGCACGTGTCACGCAACCATGGCAGGCAATGGCAAGCCTAGATCAATGTGCCATGCTGCGACTTGGCAGCCTGCCGGGGTAATGGCAAAAAAGGGTATCAGTCCACCATGAAAAGCAATGGCAAGAACAGATTCTCACAAGATCAATGCGGCATGCCCGAGCGTAGCTGCTTGCTAGGGAAATGGCAAGCAAGCATCAGCTAATAATGGCAGGCAATGGCAAGAACAGATTCTCACGAAATCAATGTGATAATTGTGGCATGCTACTTGGCAGCCTGCCAAGGATATTGCAAGCAAAAGCATGCCCACCATCCAGGTCAGTGGCAAGCAAAAATAACAGACTGTCATTTCGATAACAAGACTGGATTAGACAAACTATCAAAGCAATAACTAAATAACTCCTAGATGCAATGAGAAAGTCAAAACAATTATTAAAACTTTATATAAATCCAAAATCAATTTTAAACTTAAACTGAACATCAACTCAATTCGGACAATCTAATCTACTATCTCTAGTATCTAGCAATCTAAACTCAAAGCAAACAAAAAAGTAACCTTACACCTCAAATCAAGCTCAACTATGGGCTCAGGTGTCCTTGACAATGAAGTCGACTGCGACTAACCGCTATTCAGCTAGGCCGCGCCACGTACACACACCTTGCACGCGGAAACGAGTAGGGAGCCGCTGGGGTGGGCCGCCAGAGCAAACACCTCATTGCCGTGACCATAGAGCTTCTGCACCTCCGGCCAGAGGGTGTTCTGAAGCAGGTTCTCCTCGCTAGGGGGCGCTGCAACAAAGCAAAACGTAGACTTAACAGCACGCAAACAGATTCTATGTAAAATGCCATGATGCATACCAAAATCTAAGACACAACTTCAATATTTTCTCCAAGCTGCGCGCGTGCAAGGCTGCGCATAGATCCCAGAGACGCCGTG
>JAQIWG010010128.1:0-10186 GCA_034695025.1 Chamaedrilus cognettii
AATTATTGGGTCAGGGGCACGGCAGTGGCGTAGCAAGGGTTCTGGCTCTCGGAACGAAATCTAAAAGTGTAACTACATGTGAAATTTCAAACGTCAAAGTCAAACCTTCCTCTGACAAAGTCACCAGTTGAGGGGGGGGGGGGGGAGGGTGGAAAGAACTAGGTTACTGACCGAACGTTTCCTCAAAGTATACCATATCAAAACAAATCAACAACAAATTTAGGATCGTACGGATCGAAATCTAAATTACATGATCAATGTGAGTCTATTGCGATACAGTTGTGACGTCAGCACACTTGCCATCATCATTGGATTCGTTCAATGACGTCATAATCCGACGTAATTAATGTCGACCGCGACATTCCGATCCAGCCGTCATCGCTTTTAGATTGTGACGTTATCATCGTCATATCACTTTCTGGACGCTGGACATAATTATGTTCCCTTAAGAAGCTGTTTGTTAACATCTCTCGAGTGAAAATTAGAGATCTATTGACAGAAATTCAATCATCAAAAATTAAGCGTAGATCTTGCTTTAAGGCCTAAGCCCAATAACTTTGAGACTAAATATATTCAATTTTTGAGCTCTATCTAATGTAGATACGTTTGAAATGAAATGACAACAACTCATTTGAAGTCCTAAACAACAAAAGAGCCAATTACAAAACAAGAGAAAAGCCAAGTAGCCCTCATGGTCTGCCACGGCGTGGTCGGGCAGGCGCGGGACGCGGACGATCAGACCCGCCTGTACGAGTACGGCTATGAGGGACCGCTGCACCCCCACTATCATCAGTACTGTCTGCAGGCACACTTGCCCCCGATCTGAACCAAAACCCTATCTTGAGACGTTAGCACCCTGATGAAGACTGCTGGAGCTGGGTTTTCACGGCCGGATGCCTGGCCGGATGCCCTTCCTGACGCCAACTTAATAAAAAATGATCTTGCACGAGGTTAGCAGCTAGCGACACCTGCTTGTGTAACAGCTTTGCTTGAACCGTTTGGTTTCATATAGACACCGGTGTCACTGGCACAGGGACTTGAATCCAGGTCTCTGGACTATTCTTCCGACGCCTTAACCACTAGTCCACTACACGACGGAGCCTCGCTGTTTATGCTATAGAAAATAAAGAAATGTGTGTAAGAGTCCACGTGTGAGAGTCCATGGCAAAAAGAAAACCTGACTAATTGGTCACAGTCTGATATACAATTAGCTCTCTATAGGCCTGCTGCGTATGACATGATGCAAAGTTCAAGCCAGGCTGCAATTCTCTCAATCAGATTAAGTTCATTTAGGGTGAAGCAAAAGTTACGAAAACCACCAGGTAGTTACACTGCGGTGATGCTGAGGTTATGCGATTTATTCTTCCAATCATTTTCGAATGAGGAGTGGAGGGGTAAAGGGGAGTCAGTAAACAACCGCAATCGTTGTCCAATCGACCTCTCCTAAATTCGTGACAATCCCCGTGACTGTCAGAAGACGATTGAGATACGCGGAATCAATGACCGCGAACATGGCCCACAAATCCTTTTGACTTTACGAGTTTTCAGCAAAAGGTGTTAGAAAAATAAACACACTATGAGACTTTTATGGCGGTGAGATAGATGTGATAGATAGCCGGGCCATTCAAATAACCTTCAAGAAATAAAGTTGTGGACGACAGTTGAGAGTTGAGGATGAGAGTTGAGTAGAGGATGAGAGTTGAGAGTTGAGGATAAGAGTTGAGTAGAGGATGAGAGATTAGATCTCGTTGAGGGTGAGAGTTGAGAGTTGAGGATGGGAGGTGAGAATTGAGGATGAGAGTTGAGTACGACGATGAGAGTTTGAAGTTGAGGATGTGAGTTGAGGATGAGAGTTGAGGATGAGAGTTATGAGTTGAAGATGGGAGTTGAGAGTTGAGGATGAGATTTGAAAGCTGAGGATGAGAGTTGAGGATGATAGTTGAGAGTCGAGGGTGAGAGACAAGGGTTGATGATGAGAGTTGGGAGTTGAGGATGAGAGCTGAGAGTTGAGGATGAGAGTTGAGAATGAGAGTTAAGAGTTGAGGATGAGAGTTGAGTAGAGGATGAGATTTGAGAGTTGAGGATGAGAGTTGAGTAGAGGATGAGATTTGAGAGTTGAGGATAAGCAGAGTAGAGGATGAGAGATTAGATCTCGTTGAGGGTGAGAGTTGAGGATAAGAGCTGAGAGTTGAGGATGAGAGTTGAGAATTGAGGATGAGAGTTAAGAGTTGAGGATGAGATGAGTGGAGGATGAGAGATTAGATCTCGATGAGTGTGTCAGTTGAGAGTTGAGAATAGGAGCGGAGAGTTGAGGATGAGAGTTATGAGTTGAGGATGAGAGTTGAGAGTTGAGGATGAGAGTTGAGAGTTGAGGATGAGATTTGAGAGTTGAGGATGAGAGTTGAGAGTGAGGATGAGAGTTAAGAGTTGAGAATGAGAGTTTAGTTTTGAGAGTTGAGGATGAGAGTTGAAGATGAGAGTTAAGAGTTGAGGATGAGAGATGAGAGTTGAATATGAGAGTTAAAAGTTGTGGATGAGAGTTGAGAGTTGAGGATGTGAGTTGAAAGTTGAGGACGAGAGTTAAGAGTTGAGTGTTGAGGATGGAGGATGGAGGATTTAATAGAGGGCTAATTAACCAGTTGACGAAGACTTGCGGTATTGGCAAACAAATAGTATGTAGGTCAATAGGGTGCAGTCACTACAAGCAGAATCAGGCAGATTAGCATCCAGTGATGCATTAAACGCGTTCATTGTCTCGTACATCATACGTTTGGAGTTCAAGTTTGGGGTCGGCGGCGTGCAGGCCAGTTGTCGGCGGCGGCGGCTACGGCGCTAGGACGTACGAATATCGGCGGCGGCGGTTACAAAATACCGGCGGCGGCGGCACGGAGCGCAGGACACTGACGTGGGGGTCTGATGTGGAGTGTCTTTAAAGAACAAGTACCGAAGCGAAGAGTTGAAAAAAAGGCTAGGTGTCGTAGCTATGTATACCGGACATGTAAGAAACGGAAGACAGAGGTGATTTAGAGATCAAGGTAGGGATGAGGAAGACTGGGTGTAAGCATGTAGATAATATTAATGTGGAGGGGAAAGTCGGGAAGGGGAAGGGGAAAAAAACATGGAGGGAGGCGGCAGAGAGCGAAATGAAGAAGCGAGGCATGAAGAGAAAGATTGGGAGCTATGTGTCCTTTTGCTCGAAATATCTCATAGTTTATAAATCTAGACTATATCTTACCAATATCCCATTGTTCATTTTTCATAATTTCTCCAGAAATCTCATTGTGGGAAGCGTGCAGCAGAACGTAATTGGTGATGATGTTAAATAGCAAATTAAAGGGAAAAACCAGCCGAGCAAGACTTGGAGCCGGTCCTAGACCTGTACGTGTGCGAGTGAGGTGCGCGAGAGCTGAAAGACCATGGCGAAGCTCCAGATGGCAACCAGCGAGGAGAGCGACGAGACGTAGCCGACCAACGACTGGAGGGGAGTCCGCGCCACCTGCGACAACAAACACGGGCGTTAAACTAGGAGTTGGACAATGATACCTGATGTCCGCAGGGTTAGGCATTCATGTGAGGAATTAGCCCTCATTTGCTCGACATTGTTGCTTCTTGCAAGAGCATGTATATTGATTGTTCAATTGGTACATTTAGTTTGTCTTAAGTTGTAAATTTAGTCGTCGAAAATGAACAAATGAAAAGAAAATCATAGCAAAATAAATTTTTCTTGACAACTGTCCATTTTATGTAGCTTCTCCGGCTCTATTTCTGCCCGGAGCACAGTGAACTGTGATTGTATTCTCTTTCCAACCACTGATTGTTAGCTTACAATTTCCACAGCCCCCAAAACTAGCGCAGCTGCGCTAAGCAAGTATACGGATAGACGCCCCTGGGAACAAGGATTCTGAAATCGGTGGGGGGGGCGGGGCCAGATCAAAAGTGATACTTTATTTTTCGCCTGTTGAACTCGATTAAGGAAGAGGATAGGCGCGGGGGGGGTAGTAGGGATGAAGCTAGTTGTAAATGGCTATTTCTGCCCATGTAATTTTCGTGAGTTTTACCGATTCGCTAAATTCGCTAAAATTTAATGCACGTGAAAATTTCATGTTTTACAGAATTTAATATTTGTCCGGTGCCTCACGCTGTACTGTCCGAGACTGCCGTCTATGCTGATGACGCTCGACACGTAGCCGAGACATGGACGCACGAGCACAAACGGAAGCAGAGCGGCGTGCAGCACGTGCAGCGTCGTGCTGAAACATCAGCAGCAGAAGTGATGATGCAGCAGCAGCAAGTGATTAAACAAATGTCATCAGCAGCAGCATGTGATGAAAGAGCTGCAGTAGTAAATCCTGAAATATCAACGCAGCAACTGCTGAAACGGCAGCAACAAGTTCGGAAACGCCAGCACAGTAGTACCGTACTGAAATAGCAGCAGCTGCAAGACCGCTGGAATATCAGCAGCATCTTTAAAGCTCAACTGCCATTTGAACATCCCTATGTTCAATTATCATTCCAAGACCCACCCTGTTGTTTGTTGTTGTTGTTGTTGTCGTTGTAGCACCATACAGGAAAAAGGTAATGCCCCATTGCACCAGCTGATGGTCGCTGGTGGTGGTTCCACCGTAGACTGGTAGGTATCGTTGAAACAATTGTGGCTGACGAATTTAAACCACCATTGCCAAAGGGCATACGAAGTAACTCGAAATCTTTTTCGCGGTGAGAATTCGAATCGACACCTGCCACACTCGTAATTTGAAACCGGCGACTTAGACTACTCGGCCACAACGCTTCGTCCTGCCTAATGGTGGCAGCAAGGGCAGGGCTGCCGGGCACAGTTTGATATCGTGTCCGGGACAAAAGACCCACCCTGGAAATGAACGTCATTAATATCCCAGCAGCATACAGTAATAATTCTTGAACTAATCATGTGACCGAAAGGCAAGAACCTTACACAATCGAAGGGCCCTAACTTCAGCTACACTGTCACCCAATACCTGATGATTCTGACCAGGGCCAGATTTGCCTTGGTGGGCGCCCCTGGGCAGCGAGATGGTGGACGCCCATAAAGCTCATTATGGGGGAGGCGGGGGGGTGCTGAGGAACATTTCTCAAAACAAAACCCATAGTGTAATTTTTGAACTTAATGCATTGTAATGTACACTTTATAATGTTATGCTAAATTTGGCTCAGCTGTAGCCTAATTAATTAACAATGACTATGATAAATACGTTTTTGCGTTGGTGGCGCCCCTGGGCAGTTGCCCATGTTGCCCATGCCTAAATCCAGGCCTGATTCTGACTGTGGGGAACACAAGCGCAGCAGTCACCCAGCCGCCTTATGCTGAGCACTTGTATCTCGGACCCGGCAAGGCTTGCCATAAGAGTTAATAATACTACACTGTGATCCAAAGACTCGACTACGCTGTGACTCAATACCTGGTGACCCTGACAGTGGGCAGACAAGTGCAACACACACACAGCGCCACGAAACTGTGGAGCACGCGAAAAGTGAATTACACAATCTGGGCTACATTGTGCATCACACTCACACATAGATCTACACACTAGAGCGCAGTTGCTCAACCGAGAGTTATTTGGTTTAAAATCGTCACAGAACAAAAATGACGTCACGACCCATTCAGATCGCGCAAATTAGATCCGAAATGTTCCAATAACTTGAGAGTTCTTCAAATAATCCTGGGTCATTCAAACAACTCTCTATTGAACAAGTAGGCTTAAGAAGTTGTTCATAGGAAAGAGCGGCGCGGTCAGGGGGATGGGGGATATGAATTATGTATTTTCGTTCACCGGAATCTTGGTCCCCATGCACTAGCTACTCCTAAGCAAAACCTCACCCTAACCCTAGCCAATGATAATAACAATGAGTTTAGAGTCCGTTTCGACGTCTAATGACGTCATCGGAGACCTTTAGCTAACACTAAACTAACTTCAACTTACTCTAAGCCTAACCCTAAGTATCCATAACCCTAATAGAAAATGAGCGACGAAGTCCGGTAAACTAAAAGTCTGATATTGAAAAAACTATAGAACCAAACAGTGCAAAATATCGTATACATATCGCTACGCAGGCCGTTATATTTTCGTTAACGATTGCGATAGCGAAATGAAGGCTATTGTCGTTAACAATAACAAAACGTCAAAGAAAATGGTTGTCGGAGCCAAAACAGAATTAAAACTGGAATAATGGATCTGGAACTAAAATCCATTTTTCAATCAAAGTCGGGCTAAGCCAATGGGCCTAGCAGGAAATGTTTGTTAATGATAACGAAAATGAAGGATAACCGTTAGCGACAAGCGATAACGTCAACGAAAATAAGTCTAAATGACAGCACGAACGAAAACTGAAGTAAAACAACGACGATAGATTCTGAACTGAAAGTAAATCAGATGATAAATGATTTTTCAGACTAAAAAATCACTGGTTTGAACGCTTCGCGTACCTGGATGCCACAAGGTCGTTCATGCCCGCAGAGCGAGGGGCGAGCAGAGACACGTAGGCTGTCACCGCTGTCAACTGAGCAAACAAAGAGCCGCCGATTACATTGTAGGTAGTGGCAGAGCCACTCGCTAGCAGGATCAGTGATGCAAATTGTGGGTATCTATACCCAGAGTTGGGGATTTTTGGATGATTTAGGGATCTGATTTTAAAATTATTACCAAGATATCTAGGTATTATTAATATTTTTTGAATGACGCATTTTACAATGCGCGCTGGGTCTTTTTTCGAAAATTGCAATCTGGGTGTATTATTGGCCGAGATACCCAGAATCTAGGTATATTCCATTTTGGTCCAGTAGTAGCCTATCACTGAGTAGGATCATCCTCTATCTGCGTAGTTTTTCGGACGCTATTAGGCTTGCTTATTTGGAATCACTTGTATGTGCTATTGCACGTGTGAGCAATTGCCTATGTTCATTATCTTGTCTGGCACTAAAATATTCCAATGGTGTGCTGCTGTAGCTTATAGTTAAGCAACTAACTAGCTAGCTAGCAGCAACTAACTAACTAGCTAGCAGTAAGTAACTAACTAGCTAGCAGTAAGTAACGCCAGTGGTAGATCAATTGGGTAGTAGCAGAACCTCTAGCTAGCATTAGGTAGTGGCAGATCAATGCATGGGCGCCTGCCGGATTTGATCCAGGGGGGTGCAAAGCACACTTTTACAATCCAGAGGGGTGCAAGAGTCTCGAGCGGCGCGGGGAGGGGGGTGCTGATAGTCTGTAACAGAAACTTTTTCGCCTACCGGAATAAAGTCCTATACTTGCTATTTATGACAGACTGTAACAAAACGGCCACACTAAGCCCCTTTGGGACCTCACTTTGAAAAGCAATCTACCAAAAGCCAGGGGGGTACACGGGGGGATGCAAACGCTTTTCCAGGGGAGTGCAAGTGCACCCCCCTGGATCAATGCGCCCGCATTAATGTGCCGGCGCTCATGGATGAATGGAGTAGTGGTAGAAACAGTTGCTAGCGTCAATGCTAACGGCGGACACTTTGAACTGGCAAATGTTGACAAACCTACTTCAGATGTGTGCTTTATTGTTCGAGCAAAAACAGGTTAAACTTGCAATATCAATATCTAGCAATTCCGTTTCTAAAAAAAATAGGGAGTAGAACAGAACAAATTGCAAAAATCGGTCAACGCTTTTTGATTAAGATGTTGTAGCGCTGGCGAGGGGGAACACTGCTCCACGCCCTTTTTGTCCATTTTTTTCTTCCCCTTCCCCCTCCTACCTGTTTCGTCAGTGCTACATTTAGAAGCTTATGTAACCTGCAACCAATGAGAAGGCGCCACATGGGCAGTTAGGGTCGATGACGTCAGGACTGTCTAGACAGTCTGGACAGTGACAGTTGACCGCGTGGCTGAAGGAGAGAGAGGACACGAGAGGATAGCGCGTGGTTGCCGAGTAGTAGGCTCGTTTGAGCGCGTATTATAATAGAGTTTAAGAGAATTTGACAGTGTCGCTTAAGGTCTAATTAAGTGCGTGTACAAGTCAGTGAAGAAGGCGTAATAGTAGAGTGTGAACCATAGGTTGATAGGCCGTCAGACATCGAGGAACGGTGAGCGGTTTCATTGTATCAAGCGTATGTGTTACGATTGTGCCATTTTATAGCAGCCTTTTTGCCTGATGTTACTTTGCCTGATGTGACTTCTGATTTTATCGATTACCCGCAGTTTGTTTTAACCTTGAGTCTGTCTGGGCGATTGGAACAGAGGGTTGAAGAGAAAAAGGATAATTTCCAGGAAGATAGGATCTCTTGGAGCAGTAGCAGGGGATGGCAGGACCTTAAAAGTGATAGACAGCAATATTAATAGGCTATAAAAGCTACTCCGGGAGCTAAATTGGCTAAAAAGGGACCTAGGAAAAGCTGTCGCAGAACTAATAAAAGTTACGGAAAGTGAGCAAGGTGCTGGGCTAGGTAGCTTAGGCCAACGGGAGTCAATAGAATCAAAAGGCGGCATCCTGGTGTAAAAATGACAACAAGTGGGCGGCGAGCGTATGGCTCAGATGAGGACCGGGAAAACCTCGGTGTCAATGAGCGTGTCGGGGATGACATTCCCCGGTCCCCGGAATACGCCTCTTATTCCGGGAACGCCGGGACCCAGATGAGGCTGGACTACTCGGACTCTCCCGGAAGTGTCAGGGGGCAGTTCCGCGGGACGAAGGGGGGGAGAGTTTTCCACAATGTTGTCAGGTGTGTTACGGTCATGTTTTTTTACTTATGGCGTAGATTTACTAACATTAGATTTACTAACATTAGATTTACTAACATTGCAGGTAGCATCTGAAGCATCGTCGAGGGTGTGATGTGATTTAAAATCTTTTATTTGATATTTTTTGTAGTTTAGTGTTTTAGTAGTTTAGGTGTGTGGCACAAAAGACTATAAGCCTGCAGTCCGGTTCTGCGCTGGAGAGAGCTGGCACAGAACCTCTCCCTCTTCTTTAGTCACCTTTTAGGTCTCTCCCGGGAAGCTCTGGGCTACAAATCAATGCTTTGTTCTCCGGACTGAAAGGGGAATACGTGTGATGTGGAATAGAGGAATACCGTTCATTGCTTGGTAAAGCCGAGTCTTCGGCACTGAACCGGACACTAATTATAGTCTTCGTTACTACAAAAACATACACCTTCAACTCGCTACGGTACCTTAAAAAAAACTTTAACTATCTTTAACTAACTTAAACTAAACCTTAAACTGAACCTACCGTAAACTCGCAAAAAAGGAATACCGTTCCTATGAGTTGCGGTGTAATAATGAATGCACCCACTGGGTAAACAACGAGAAGCCACTTGGAGTTGTGGCGCTGTTGTCTCCGCGAGGTGTGATGGTAGAGGAACTGGAGCTCCTCGGTGTACAACTGCCAGCAAGACGAGCGTAGCGAAGCCGAGTACGCTGAACGTTATGACGTACGCGAGCGGCAGCTCTGCACACAACAGTAGCAGTAGGTGTAGTAGGAGTAGTGTACAGTATGAATAGGCTATGGTATAGTGTAGACGCATGCAGCACCTCAGCGTATAGCATACACTGATGATACATGTATATGTACGACGGCAAGCGTAGCAAGTCATAAACTCAGTATGCTGGACGTACGCTAGCGCAGCTCCATATACGACGGTAACACTGTTGCAGATTGCATGCAGATGTAGTATGAATGGTTTGAGCACTACGGTATAGCGTATTAAAGACAGAAAAGTAGCCCACACGTACGGTGATGTGAATGAGATAGAGATTGATGGTCATAGCCGAGATCTCGGCACTAAACCGGACTGTAATTATAGTCTTCGTTACTACAAGAATCTTTAAACTAGCTACCTTAAAAAAAACTTAAACTACCATAGATTAAACCTTAAACTCATAGGGCGCAGGCAAAAGCTCTAATTTTGCAAACGATACATGATTTGAATAAACTTGCTTGTAAATAAGATATATCAAATATGAGTGAATTAAAGGTAAGGGAGTAATGCATACAGCAAGCGTTTTGTGGCCTATAGCCTTTCTGACCAGAAAAAGTATGTCGTAGGTTATGCATGTAGTTCCGGATCGGGAAAGGTACCGAAATGGTACCGACAAGTTCTGGAAAGCCAGGAAGTACGCGCCGGGCAGGCCGGGCCTCCGGTCAGCGACAAAACACCGACTCACCATCCCAACCGGACTCAAGTCTACCG
>JAQIWG010010129.1:0-10185 GCA_034695025.1 Chamaedrilus cognettii
CTCACTGAACGAGCCACTAAGCAGGCTACTCATCGATAATTGTATAGTTTCACTTTCGATTTCTGCATGACGCTAGTTTTTGGAAATTGGTTTCGTGCTAGACACCGCTGCAGTAAAACATGCCTGTAAGAGTGCTATGTCGAGATTCTTCTTATTATCCTTGCTAACCCGTCGGAGCCTGACTTCTTGGACGAATTCATCTTCGCTATCAACTAATTCCGCCATTTTAGATCATGGCATCATGAGACAAGCGGGTCGAATCAAAGTTGGTCTGGTCGTGGCCTATGAGGAAGCGTGACCTAGCAGCAGCTCCTGCTGCACTCTAGGCCTTTTTGATCGATCACGTGGTATAATTTTACTCCCGAATGTGAACGATTCGCCGACGATTTAACTGCAAGTGCCTGTAAGTAGGCCTGCACGCAGCTTACTCTATGAGCTTAGTGCGGTCAGCTTAGCACGTATTAACCTTTTTCGATTGCTAGTCACGTCGGGTTCCTTGCAAGGAGACGGAACATGCACAATTGTACATGAGCGGGCGTATGATGTTTTGAAACAAACGGGACGGTTAGGCTACGCGTGCGAGAATGGGAACTACACGAGCTGCAAGAGACGTTCACCTGGTGTCACCACAGTCACCGGCACAAAAAGAACATCGTCACTCGCCAAGGTCGCCTGAATGTAGTGAATGAGGCTCCTGGTCTTTGACGGACTCCTAAGCACAAATAGCATCCTGTAGTGGCGCATAGCGGTACCAAGTCCAAAAACGGAACGTAATTCCAATGACGGAACGTAAGTCCAATAAATATCAAATAAGTTAATTAATTAGTTCATTAATTAAATTAATTATTTAATTATTTATATTATTAATAAGTCCGTAAACGTAAGTCCAATGTTCCCTCTAAGTACGCGGCCGCGCGGCCGCGCACAGATTTATGAGATACCGCGGAGAGAAAATTGAACGCCGCGCACACAGAATATTGCCTTTGCTAAAATCCAATTCTGCCAGGTTGTTTTTAAAATAAAGCCTAGCTTTGTCGACATAGCCGTCTGAGCGTCGTAAGCGTATGATGAACGCAGAGCGAACGATAGCAAGCAGTGTAGTTGAAACTTTCTACTTGAAGCCGACATGGACAATGACTATTAAGAATGGTTTGAAAAATTTATCTCAGCGTCGACACCCCCGCGCCCACCCCGCTCCCCCCCCCCCCTCTCGTTCGTGAATTCAAACGCGTTAGAACTATGTTAATTGTCCAGAAAGGAATAACTTGACTATAAATATGTGCGCACACAACTTTTTTCTCCGCAGCCACACTTTAAAGATGAGAGGGAACGTTGATGGCAACCATGTATCGTTGAGACGGCGTTTAATCCGTGTGGCCTATATATACCTGTCAAAAGACGAGCGCGCCTATTACAGGCCTAATCCCAAATATCAATCATGTTTTTCGTAGCGTGGATTAGTAGGCGCACTAAACACAGGCGGCTAGTAGGCTAGGATACTATTTAGGATATTAAGTTATAAGGCTTGCTGCGCCAAGTACATGTGCATGTAGGCCTATGCCGCGGGATCTGTCACCGGCTTTTGCGTTGTAAGCAAGGAATCTAACTAGCATGGAATAGTAAAATAGTAAATTAAATCTGCGATTGAGAACTTCATACAAGACGCGCCTTAAAAATTATTCTAATCAACTTGCAGAATTTACTGAGCTAACCATTGACGAACCAAAGACTACGTCACAACTGGCGATAACTTAAAACTAACCATAACTCTGAATTAATCCTTCATTAACCCCGCTTATAAATGGTGAAGAATTATATCATAATGATTTCATAACACTAGGCTAATTTACTCTGAAACCGATTTGAGCTAAGAAAATATTGCGAAAAGATAGCCTAGCAGTGTAGGCCTAAGCGAGAACACTTGACCTTAATTTGACCGTGGCATGCGCCAACTAGGCCACGCAAACGCAGGGCCGATAATTGGCTGAACTTCATTTTGGAGGTGTTTGAGTTTTTACCCCCGCAACAGAATTCACGTGGGGGGGAGTGATATCATGATACGGACAGTACTTTTTGCAACATTTATTATGTAAACATCAATGTTTTGTCCACTATATCGAGGGGGCTTTGTCATTTCGGGACGGGGGTCTCTTTGTTTAAACTGCTTCCGCTAAACTTACCATATCGAAACAAGACTTTTTCCATTTCGGGAGATTAAAACTCCAAACCATCCGAGTCTACGCCCCTGTGAAACGCATGCCATACGTTTATTTTCAAACGCAAATAAGGAGATTGTCTAGAGCGAACCGAACGCGTGCCATGCAGCAATACGTACACCGCGGCAATAGTTTACTGCACAAATAGGCCATTGTGTCTGCGAGCGCCTGCCCATCAACAATGACGGCCCATGATGTCATGAATGTCGATCCGCAGATTCACACTGTTAACATTCGTGGCGGTCCGCGTGCCCTTTGAATTGCGAAATGGCGATCCACAGTTTGCAATTAAAGATACTTGTACTATTGTACATTATGCCAGTCCAAGATAAAGGTGAAGTTATTCTAGCCTTCGTCTAGAGAGGGTTCTCAAACTGCTGCCCACTTGTCAAAAGTGGCCCGCCGTGACTTTTGGTGTTGCCTTCGGAACTGTTGCTGGAAGGGCCACTTAATATGGCCCGCGGAACCGTTTTTGAAAGGACCACTTTATAGGCTCGCTGCGACGTTTCTGGCTACTATGGTAGCCTATGGCTTACATATAGCATGTGCGTGTAAGAGAGAAATTAGTGAGAACGGAATGAAAAGTAAAAATCTTGTGAAGAATCGTATGAAAAATGCGATTCTTCACAAGAAACAAAACAAATAAATTAGTAGTGTTAAGCATGGCTTGAAAAATTTCTGTCAGCACACCCCCTTCATCCCCCTTCCCGGTTCTGAGTTGTCGGAAAAAAGGAATTTGTCGGCGACCTATTTTGTGAGTGGCTATTGAAGCTCTGTTAAACCAAAGGTGGCCCGCCGACGAAAAAGGTTGAGAACCACTGGTGTAGAGGTTACCGAACAACGCTGACGATTTTGTCACCAAGTTATGGTTAAAATATTTTTCTGATCAATTATTTAAATGGTCAGATAATTTTTGCAGATAGCTATGCTAGCTATATGTATCTGTGGCAACCAGCCACCAATGATACTGTAGTAAACCAAATATGTTGAGTTCTAGCTCTTATTCAGCTCCGGAACAATAATTTGCTTCTATCGGCTATAGTTTTATTTTTCGTGAACGACTAGTCAATAAGTATAGTTCAAAACAATTTATATTACTGTGCGCGAAAATATCACAGCCGGCGACTACGCGTTCGTATTCAAAAATGTTAACAACAGGCTCAACAGCTCACCTAGAAACGTATGACGGCTTAGTTTTGTCACCGATGCGAGAGAAAAATATGCTAAAATCGCTCTTGTTCTCCGGTCCCCGTGGGGCTTGGTGCGCAATTACATCAGTTTTACATAGTTAACTAGATTAACTAGTTAACTAGGTAAACTAATCTGCTGTGGCAATATTAACTTCAATCATTATTGACATTAGCGACTCGGCTGTGTGCGTCGGCGGATTCTAAGCCACGCTTACCTTTACTTTGCGCCGGAATAAGACCGCGTCCTACCGACAGCGGTGTTATTTATGGTAGCGTAATCGGAAGTCGGCTAAAACGTAATAACACTTCGGCCGAACGGGAACGCATCCGAGTTAGGATTGCCAGATTTTCAGCATTCAAATACGCGACGCGAAATATTCAGCGCGCATGATTCGATTTTTTTGCTACTTTGCATAAGCTACACTACTTCAATTTCGCTACCCAACTACGTTAATTTAAGTTTAACAAGATTTCGTCCAGCGATTTACGCGCGATTGTAACAAGATCTATAGTCAAATCTGAACCATTTGCGACTCTAGGATTTGGCTATTAGATATTATCTAGAACCATACATAACTATTTTACCAAACATTTACAACTAGTTTGGTTGCAATCAAATGATGAAAATTTGGGCCTGTGCCCAAATAAGGGACACTGAACGTCCCTTATGCCCTTCATACGGGACAAGGGACAAATGGTCTTAAATAAGGAGTTGCCACCTTATTTTACGACGTCTCTTATTTTAAGGGACGTCTGGACGTCCCTTACTTTAAGGGACGTCCGAGTATGCACGAGCTTCGTGAGCGTAAGTTCCACCGAATAGCGGCAATGTTCAGTTACTGCAGTCTACATGTACGTGCATATTTCTTTGTAGAAACACTGACAGATGCCTGAAAAAGGCGTGTGTGGCAGCAGTGTTGAATTATTTTTCATAGGCTTTTAGCCAAGTAAAAGAATAGTGAATATCACGGGCTGTACCATTGCAAGATGACTGTTCTCTTCGAAAAAAACTCACCACCGGATGATCTTGAGTTAACACTTGGCATGTGTTGTGTCGCAATGTGTCGTTATGCTGGTGCGATATGCGGTATGCTTTGCACGAGCATGGCTTTAAATCAAGAATGTACGCGTAGATGAAATCGGGGCTGCAGCTGCCAAACCTATACACATATCATACATACATGTACATGTAATTGTGTTACAGTAGGCGCACAAATCGTTTCTATCCCTGTTTCTTTATGCGAATTGAATTTCAAATCGCCGACTTTAGATAAATGCTGCTTGCTGAATAGCCTATAAATGGCGCTTATTTTAAAATCGGATCCATTTATAACCAATCAATGATAGAACTATATTAAATTCATGAAAGATGTCTCCGCTCAAATCGTCATCTAGAATTCTATATCTAATGGTGACCGCGGAGAGGCGCGATTCGAGCAGAAAACGCGACTTCAAATAGTCGCGAATTCAAATCGTCCTAAATTGAGTCGCGTCGTGTATCTTCATTATTTTTGGCTATGCCAATAATTGAGACCTCGAGGATTAATGTGGTTTATCCATGCTCCATTCATGCCTCATGCATTCCATGCATTCCATGCATTCGTTTATTCGTCACTGAAATTATCATACATTATTCATCACAAAGATTCATTTGTTTTTCGTCCAGGCTTTCACTGATGCTGAATAGGAACTTAGAACTGAACTGTTTTAAATGGGCCTCATTGTAGATTTGACGTTTCGAAATCTCATGCGATGATAAAAAATTGTCTTGAAATTTACATCGGTCGAGGCGTAAAGTGTTCAATGTTCATGTCAGTTCACTTGACTGCTACTTCAGCTTAGAAAGTTACACACTGTAGAACTGTACAGTGTACATGTATGAGAGACACTAGCGATTATCAGTTCACAGCTAGCGTTATCACAATTTTCACACAAACGGCGGAGCAGTCAATTTATAACGGTTATATTTTTTGAACGGTGCAATAGAGTTCCGCCAAGCTTCGTAAAATGTAATGATGGATGACTGTGTGCAAAAATTTTTCATCGTTATAAATAGACTAAAACATCGAGAGTCTTTGAACTTCGACGTTGAATGGCTATAATGGCAAGCAAAGGGACAGAGATCCGCTGCCGTCCATCTAGGTCACAGTGCATGTCCTTTGTAAATTTACAAAATCGGCTCATTAGTCAAGATCTATTGCCCTGAACTGTGATCGTGCAATTTTATTTCAAGCTTAAATCAAGCATCGACACAAACATGATTTTAAACATCAAATGCAATTTGCTTTGAAAGAGAAAATCCTTGTGGTTAGATGATTTTTATGGTGTACTGTTTGTGGTTTATGGCTTCCATTGCGGTTGCATGGTTTATGATTGATATAAAAGACATTTAAAGCAACGCGATGTTCTCAAAATTCCAATAAAACCAACTCTAGAGCGACCGAAGGTAATAAAAAAGTAAAAAATGCGCGCTATCAGCTATAGTAGGCCTATTCTAGACAAATTTGCTTTAAATTAAGCTAGGGGAGAAAAAAACAGTATGTCTATATTCTTGAAGTTTCATCCTATATATATATATAAATCTTTTATTCACCATCAAAGCAGAACACAATAAAGAAAAAGAAACTTAAATATACATACAGTTGAAGTGCAAGCTAAATTAAGGTGAAATTCACAACATCAGGTGAGAGCGTTCACACTATTAGCGAATTAGTCGTTGATGATAAGCGACGAGTCGAGCACTAACGACCGCGTTGATACGTTGTAAGAAGCAGCTAGTCGTGACAGTTTATCATTGCCTGATAAATCATATAGGGCTCTCAATACGTAACAAGGACTTACTTTCAGCGAGTCCAAAAAATTCATTTTGCGTAGTGCAACAACGTCCTCCACTGGCCAATAGCCAGTGTAGAATTTACACTGAGTAACCATTTTGGTATCAAATGTGTTAAAAATTTTAATGGAAACTCTGCTCCAAGGATGATCAGTGGACTTTGAGCCGACTTTGTAAGCGGTGGCAAGGCTTCCTGGGCATAAAGGAGGCAGGGAAGGGCGACATTAAAAATCAAATTCAACGTAACAATATAGACTAGTGCAGTAGGATCTACAAAAGTAGCGTTCAGTGTCCATACATGCAGACTGAATCCAGCATCTTTCATCTTTAAACTATGTCCCCGGAATAAGTTCTAGGAAATGATTGTATCCTTAACATTGCATGCGCTCTCGCTAAATCGGCATTACATAGGGAGATTGCATGGCTGATAGCATTTTTATAACAGTTTTCTTGGTTTTATCCGGATAACGAAATTGCAAAAAAAAATTTTTTTTAGAAACATTAGCAAATTTAGAACTGCACGGTTTCTGATTATAGAACTGCACACACAACTCGCTTTTAACAATAGTTACTGCTCATTCTTTATTGAACTTCACACTAGAATATAACCTTGGTCCAGTACGTAGCTACATTTAGCCAATAATCAGGGATTCGCTAAATTTCGCCTTTGACATGCGTACACTGTTAAGTAGTAGGCTAACGTAACTGTAAAGAACTGTAGAGAAGTGTAGAGAAATGTAGAGAACTGTAACGCGTAACTAGTTGAAGTTAAGCCTGCTCTTTTTAGAAACAAACCTAGTGCAACTGTGCAACTGCGAAATCATTTAAAAACCGGGTGGGTCCTCTTGTATCCGCTATTATTCGATTTTCACGCGTATTGCTACATCAGTTAGTTCAATTACGCAATTAGTAGTTTTAAATTTGCGCATAATCATCATCGTGGCGTATTTGCTACGCCCGTTAAATTTAACCCCCTCTGCCAATAATGCAGCCTACATGTATACGTAGGTCGGTCAGCCGCACAGAGTCAATGTCTTCGACGTAACTCGTGACCTGAGACGGCGTAAATAACATCTCGGAGAACATACGCGAAACGACACCGCGGGTTGGATTCTCCCTGTCTGCCATCCCGCCGTTACCGCACCCTGGTGTGTCCCACGTCAATTAATGAAAGCTATCGTCATGCCCTCTAGGCTGCCCCTCTCCGCTTGTTCACTAATGATGTTCAGCGTATACATGTAAACGTGTTGTGAACTCAATAGTGGCGATGCTGAAGGGAGGCTAAACAAGCCTGCGTTACTTGTGCATCCTTCCTCCCGAACTAAGAAAAATTGCCCGCCCACAACATTTAGCTACATATAGTTTTACACCTTTATTGATAAATAGCAGGTCTCTATAAATTTATCTGAAGAAAGCCAGTTGATTTTGCTCAGCGGCTATCTTTTCTCTTCAATGGTAAGATGACTTTTCGAACTGCAAATTTAGAACTAATTGCGAAAAACACTAAATGCTCGATTATATCTGCCGTAAGTGTCATTGTGCGTGCTAGTCAGGCCCTAACTCTAGCTTTAAATGAGCGATAAAATCCACACACCCCCCCCCCCCTGGCATGGGCATCATCTGATCCTTTGTGTCGGTATCAACATTGTTCGACATATACGATTTTTGGACATTCGCTATTTACCACTCAACGTTGTTTCTAGTCACGGAAAAAGTTTTTTCTTCCGCGTAGAATTTGTATTTGCTTGCCACCCACCCCCCCCCCCCCACCTGAGGTGGGGAAAAGGTGGGTGGGGGGATTGCTGACGGATAATATTCCTTCTCGTTCCAGAACTCACGACCGGGATCGTGGAATATACATGTAGGATAGACTAGAAACGGAAGTTTTCCACAGAAGTTGCTACGTAAGAACAAATGCATTTTTTTATCTTCACTCTTCAGACCATTCTTCTCGTTCATTTTTAGCCTCTCTTGTAACTTCCAATTTTTCGATTTATACTTCGCATTTCCACATTTATCACTCCACATTTCGCGTACCTCTAATGATCGATTTCGAATTCATAGCTTCACATTTGCTCCTTAGATTTCATCAATTGATCAAACGTCAGCCTTACATTAAGGCCTGTCCAGTTATTGGCCTAACAAACCTTCCCCGACGAATTCCAGCACCGCCGCTGATCTAACGCTACGCCGCGCGAAAATCGATGTTGCATGTTGCACGTGGCGGACCGCTGCGGAGCGGATGGTGAATTATTTAACATCGCCAAATTTGCTCACACAAACCAAATTTGTTCCTATATATACATGCATGAGTAACATGACGTTGTATGCGGCGGAATCGTGTAGGCAAATGCTGCGCTGTGTGCGCGTAAAGCGCTTATACACTTCTGAACTTGTACGCATGCTAATTAGGCGCACGCCTATTGGCTGAAGCGTTTCAATTTCACTGCCGATCCCATTAGGTTCTTTTGAGTCAAATCTGAAGAAAAAAGTTTCCGTCAGCATCCCCCCATCCCTCCCCCTCTTACCCCTGCAGGCCGGGGAACAAATTGGCCTGCAGTCCAGAGCTCCCCGGGATTGTCGTAAAAGGCGACTAAAGAAAAGGGGGAGCGGTTCTGTGCCAGCTCTCTTGCACAGAACTGGACTGTTTAATGTATATAGCCCTTGTGTGCTACACACAGTCCCTAAACTACAAAAAAAACACAGAACAAACCCTCCTCGCCCCTAGTCGTGAGCTCGTCACACGGAAACACATTTCAAAACGCGACGTCGTGGTCTCTGCCTGTAATCAAGTGGCTTTCCAAGTGCTACACGCGGGCCAAAACTGGCCCGTCATGACTTCTAAAGTGCCATTTTGGCCCGAGGAGGTGTTGCTAGGCGTTCTATTGTGGTAGCTAGCCTACCGTGCAGGGCCGTAGCCTGACTATTCTCAGCGGGGGGGCAAGAATTTGAGTAGGGGGCAGATATTTTGGCGCTCTGGTCACTGCACGACATTTGTGACGACACTTTTCTCCTCGAATTGAACTCACGAGCGTGGGGGGGGGGGAGGGGTGCTGGCAGAAATTTTTCGAGCCGTTGTTAACAGTCATTATCCGTTTCTTCCCCCATATAATCCGTTTCTTCCCCCATATAATTACATATCAGATCAAGCAGGGGAGGCAACGGCTTTCATTTCATCAGAGCAGGGGGGGGCAAGGGCTTAACTTTCACAATGAGCAGGGGGGGCAAATCCATAAGCCCATATTTCCATTTTTGGGGGCAGTAGGGGCAGAGACTCTAGCAGTGGTGGCAATGCCCCCCCCCCCCTGCCCCCCCACGCTTCACCCCTGAGCCTAGGGCTTATACTGCGTCCAGTTTTATTGCATGTGATGAAAAATAGGTCTAGGAATGGCAGGAAATAAACATAGTGTTTTGGCGAATATTGTTAAGAGCCGCTTCAGAAATGAACAAGCATTGGCAAGAATAGCCCCAAGAAGCTCGGTTGGAGCCCCTTCCATCCCCCCTCCCCTCCCCTCCGGTTGTGCGTTGTGTGTCGCAAGGAATTTGTGTCGACCTCTTATTGGAGAGGCCTTCGAAGTTTTGCCCTCGTATGAGTGGTCCTCGAATTTTTCTTCAGCCAAAGGGTGCCCCCCGACTAAAACGTTTGAGACCCACTGCTGTAAACCGCAAGCAATCAGCTCTACATTGTAGCCTTGGAAGTAAAGGGCAACGGACAGAATGTCAATTAGGGGTTACATCTACCCTCCGACACTTTTTCCAGAAAATTTATGAATATTTTATTGTAGAACGAAGCTGCGGAGCGGAGAACGGAGCGAAGTAACGAATTAACGTGATAAGCGATTAGGGCCACTTAGGCCTACGGCTCCTGCGGCCACTTAGGCCTACGGCTCCTGCGGCCACTTAGGCCTACGGCTCCTGCGGCCACTTAGGCCTACGGCTCCTGCGG
>JAQIWG010010130.1:0-10184 GCA_034695025.1 Chamaedrilus cognettii
TGTAATTTTTTGCTGCCAATATCTCACTGTCGAGTGTCTCCGGTCCTGTATATTCTATACTCTTCAATACTCACTTCCTTCTCCATTTCAATGTCTTTCGGATTTGGTTTCCCTGTTTTATCATACAATTCCTTTACACACCTTTTCCATCAACACTTGATGTCTTCAGGATCAGTCAATATCTCCCCCGATTCGTGTTTTATGAATAATGAAATACTGTGAAACATAAAATTTTTGCGTGCATGTCATTTTTGTGAACTTCGCGAAGCGGCCAAATTCGTAAAAATTACATGCGCAAAAATAACGCTGCATAATCTATTTTTAATGCGCAGTCCTCAAAAATCGCAAAAAAAACATGCAGCAAAAATTTAATGTTTTACAGTATTACAGTACAGTATGCAGAACCTTATAGAGCTCAAGGCAGAGGAGTCCAGCGATGAGCGAGGTGGTAGTGACAATGGATGGAATGATCCGTCCAACGATCATCTTGCTCTGATACAACACCACAAAACGAAATAAACATGAAGTGAGGTTTACTCAAGATTTGGAATATATTCTTGCACCACAAATTTCGATTTAGAATTACAATCGATGTTAATAACCCTATATTTTATAGCTATGGACTAATGAGGTCGGTGACAAGTTCTCTCCCTCGCTGTCTCAACCCTCCACCAGATTAAAGTTCGTTCTGGACATGACAGTAAACACCATTTGGCAGGACGAAGCGTTGTGGTCGAGTGCTCTAAAGGCTTTCCATCACAATCATCTGAACGTCATCCGTGACCCATCCGTACAGCCTACAGACGGCCGTCGGGATGATGAAACGAATGTTCTCGGGCACAATCATATGAAAATGATTTCATACGCCAGCATTGCGTCATCGGCCGCACGTATCGCATTATTGACATAATTTTTCTTAGGATCAATGTAGATGCATGTATTCAGTGGCATAAATTTCATCCTTCCTAATCAACGTGATTTTAACTTGTGACTTCATCTTGGTTCGGTGCATTTAATATTTTAAAAGTTGAATCGATCAACAAAAACAATGGCTGCCATGCCGCCGTTTTTTGAATCGTATGATTGACAGCAGCGGCCACGCTCTGATTGGTTGTGTGATCGTTTTCATTCTATGAATGACTAGCGGTTCATCATCCGCATTTGGCCATCCGGATGACCAATTTCATCATCCGACGACCCAGCCTAAGGCCGTAAAACGAACGTTTGATCATCCAGGTGATCGTGACGGAGAGCCCTAAGATGTTGGTCTAAAATTACGATTGCGGTAGTTGCGTCTCGAATCCCGCCAGCGGCAACGATTTCAAGTCACTTCGTGCACCCTTCGGCAAGGGTGGCTTAAATTCATCTGCCACAAGTGTTCCTACGATGCCTACCAGTCTACGGTGGAACCACCACTAGCGACCATCAGCTGGTGCAATGGGGCATCACAACAACAACAACCAGATTAAAGTTTCTAATGCACTTTAATGCGTCAGACCGAGTCGAATCAGATGCCATCAATTTTGGGCAGACGAGGTTAAATCAAACTCGCCGGGATTTGAACCACAGATCTTTGGATCAGTAGTCCAGCGCGCTAAACACTAGACCACATACCTTGCATCGTGGAGAATATGAAATAATTTGCAACAGACTACGTAAGCATTCCTTCAAACGATTTGATGACTGAAGAATACTAACATATAAATTGCTACATATTCCAGTATTCCAGCCCAAGCAAACATATCGACAAAAATAACAATCATTGGAAACTGCAATCAAATTCGAACAACTGGTGAAGACGCCATACGACGCGTCGGTCCGCATGTGCAATGTTGTAGCAGCTGGCGCGCAGGTTAGAAGCAGCAACGATGAAGTCCATGTGAAGGTCGTTGTCTTTGTCAAACTGAAGGGGTGTCAATTTGAGCGACTTAAGCGTGTCGGGGTGGGGCAGGACTATCTGGGAGGCAGGTGGGTCAGAGTGGGGCAGGTCCACGTTAGGTGGGTCAGATTTGGGCAGGTCAATGTCAGGTGGGTCAGGATGGGGCAGACTCTGCCTCAATGCCATCACCACTCTACTGCCTGAATCATCAAGTAACGCATTGCTTTACGCATTGATGTTAGAAGTAGAGATTATAATAATACATAACACATAGGACATCGAAATAATATTAAAATTTATCACATAGCAAATAAATCAGTGCGCATTTTTTAGTGGTAACAAAACGAATGATCTACGAATAAATCAAGGAGCTACCAAACGACTTGGGGTAAAGCCTTAAAGCTATGCAAGCTATGCAAGCTTGTAGAGAACAACTATACAAATTAAGGATGCAAGTACTCCCAATAATATTTACTATTTCTTATTAACATTTAGCCCTAATACACTCCCAAAAATGTTTACTTTTTAAAACATCTACCAAATATATTTGATGTCAAAAACACACAGGCCTGATATTATCCAAACTAAATAGTACCGTACACCATTCCAACGGTGAGCACAAAAACAAAAACCTAAACAATAAGCCAATCTCAAAACAAGATTTTAATCCAAGTTGGTTCATTCGGCTTAAATCCTTGCCACAGCGAACTCACTGGCACAATAAACATCAACTCATTGCCTCATTGCCACAGCGAACTCGGTTGGCCAGAGAGAACTCATTATGGTGCTGCGTCAACAACAGACTATTAAGCAATGTTCGCTACGATCACCTGGAGCTGCACCATCTCGTGTAGCACCACGCCACTCAGACTCAGCAGTGGACGCCGCCAGATGGACCCCAGCAGTGGACGCTGTCCGATGGACATCAGCAGTGGACGCCGCCCGATGGACCTCAGCAGTGGACGCTGACCCATGGACCTCAGCAGTGGACGCCGCCCGATGGACCTCAGCAGTGGACGCCGCCGGATGGACCTCAGCAGCCATCGCAGCGATGCTCGAGGCGTCGTTGTGGGGGGTGATGCCGTGCACAGAGGCCTTGAGGCTAGCAGCAGCCAGTATGTAGGCTGCATGCAAAGGCTGCATGCAACACAGAGCACGGAGAATTTTATAGAGCCGACACAACAAATATTACAACGTCAAATTGCAACTCACAGTAACTTCAGTGAAGCAACAATAAACTTGTGTAGAAACCTCAACGTGGCAGCAATTACGGCCAATGGATTACAACGTCAGCAAAGTGCATACATGTACGTGCAAACGTTGCACACACTGACTGAAACACGGTAAGGCTCCTCCAACATGTCTAAATTTTATTGCATTTTTCACTGATCTTGTCTAAATGTTGCCAGAGAATATTAAAATATGTAACAGTTTATATGCACCATGTCTAGAAAAGACAACACACCAGACCACAGACTGAACCTTTGTCAAACCTTGACCGTTTTCTAAATTCCCTATCCATATCGTGAAATGTCATGATTGGACAGCATTGACAATGGAGCAAAAAACTTAACATTAATGTGTATCTTGGTGTACTCAGCACGGATCCTTCAGCACCTACCCAAGTATTTCGGTGTATATCAGAGCTCTGGAAGAGAATGCAAAAACATCGTTTGTATATCAGCCTGCCACTAGTGGCGTAGCTCTGAGCAAAAGTGTGTGCCAAGCAGATGAATAAATGATGAGAATAGTGAGGTGGATGAGTGGAGTGTCATTGAAATAGAGAAAGTATAGTGCCGATCTGAGAACTAGAATGGGGTTGGTGGCAGTGGGGGAGGTGGTAAGGAGTAACCGACTGAGATGGCAGGGGCATATTTTGAGAAAGGAACCGGACGATACAACAGGAAGAGACGTATAGGGAGACCGGAAACAATGTGGAAAAGCTTGACAAAGAAGGATATGAAAGCTAGAAATTGTCACGTGAAGCTGCGATGGATAGAATGAAGTGAAGGGCGAGTGTCCATGGCTGCAAATGGCCTACCCCTGTGTAAACGGGGAATGCGGCTAAAAAATGCAAGTGTGTGTGTGTGTTCTGTTTGTTCAAACGTGCAGCTGACTGTTTATATCATACTGCAGCAGTGACATGACTTCATAATAAAATATATTAACACTATGATACAAAATAAGTTTATCTCTATTTTGGTTGACATTTATTCCTTTAAAATTTTAATCTGAAAATGAGCCAATTTTCTCATTTTGATCACCGGATTATCCGTATATATGTTTCCTTTTCTAGACCGATTTCGGCGTACGTATTAGTTTCTTGTTCCAATATTGTACGACAGAGATGGCTCTAAATATTCAGGGAATCTCATGGATCTAAGCTACTTCGGATCACATTATTTTTAGTGATCGAATTAGCCTAAAAGCACCGGCGGGGATGAACTTTTTCAACGGAGGGCAGCGCGGGATTAGGGTGGGGTGGTAGCACAGAGCTTTATTCGCACGCATACATCAGTGGCGCAGAAGGTGAGTGGACGAGGACAGCGCCTGGGCGCAGACCAGAACCTCCCTCCGAGGTAACTGACGCTGTCGGCAGGAAACATGAGCAGCAGCTTCTCGATGTCGCGGTGGTAGCGCTGCTGCCACTGACTGCGCGCCCACGCCACGCAGTCTCTGAAGGACTTGATGTCCGCGGCGAGCACTGTCCGGATGGACTCCAACTCGCTCTATGCACACGCAAACGATACAGCTGCTCAAGGAAATAACACTGGCAAATTATGAATCAAAGCCATTCCTGCTTCACGCTTTGATTTGATGCTTGCATTGCTTTATGCTTTGATTTTATTTCAAGAAGCACTGAATTATTATGATAATCGAGTTTCGGTGTTAAAACACTGATTTTAGAGATGATGTGATGTAATTCCCATCGCTGTGTATCTATACAGCGATAGGAATTATATTACTAGGGAAGAAGGTTTATCACAGCTAGTGGTAAGTTTTAAACAAATTCAATCATAGGATTGATGACCATACATTCCATGTAGAAAGCTTTTTCATTCAGAAAATTCATGCAACACATCTCAAAAAATTGAAAAGGTATGCAAAGTTTTCAAATTGATCTCACGAGGTTCTGCAGCAAATAATTTACTAGCCCACTAACAACAGCCGCTTAAGCTGCCTTGAACAGAAATACCCTCAGTCATCTTTCAGCGTGGGCTATGCAGCCACTTACAATCAGAGTGCAGCTGTAGTAATACTGTAGCAGCAGTAGACTTAATAATTAAATATATTTTAGTTGTTGCTGTTGTAGCCCCTTACCCCCCGTGATAATGACCCATTGCAACCGCTGATTATCGCTGGCGGTGGTTCTACTGTAAACTGGTAGGCATTGTAGGAACACTTGTGGCAGACGAATTTAAGCCACCCTTGCAAACGGGTGTACGAAGTGACTCAAAATCTTTGCCGTGGCCCGGATTCGAATCAACAATAATTATTGCCGCACTCGTAATCGTAATCCGAGACCAGCAACTTAGACCACTCAGCCACAACGCTTCATACCGCCAAATGGTGGCAGCAGGGGCAGGACTGCCGGACACAGTCCTTAACCGCTACACCGCAGCGCCTCGCTGTGGTGTCGTGATTGAATCCACTATTCGTTTTTAAAAATATCAGAAAAATTGGCTAATTGGTCAATTTTTGATCTCTAGATCTAAGTTTCCTTTTATAAACCAATGTCGGTGTCGGCCTACATATTAGTGTCTTGTTTTAATACCGCGCGACAGAGATAGCCCTAAATATGCATTGCATCTAATCGATCTAAGCTATTTCAGCCCGCACTATTTCCAGTGGTCAAATTTGCTTAAATCAGTGGTAGAGAAGAGCTTCTTAGTTGGAAGGGGGCGGGGGTGAAGGATGGGGTTGGGGTGGTCACACAAATTTTTCTTAACAGTTACTACTATTTTTCAAGGCTTTTCTTAACTGTGCTTTTTTCATTTATGCCAATCTTGGACCATTAGGGAGGAGGGGGGGGGGGTAGTGCCACCATACCAGGATGCTCTGCACAAGACCAGTGCTGGGGATGTCAAGTGCTAGAGGAGGGAAAATGCTCCCATCGCCACCTTAATGAACTTAAACCTTAAAAACATTAAACTGCGTCCGGCAGCCCTGCCCCAGCCGTCACTATCGGGCAGGTTGGGCATCAAGGGCACCCGGCCTGTAAAACCCTGCTCCACAAAAAAGCCATGGACATCCACAAATGGATAAGCCCCTGTGGCATGACCTGCCTCAGTGTCTTTGAGATGACGCTAGGGGCAGCTGGGAGGGTCTGTGTTGTGGAAGTGGAGGGCAGTGCTGGGGCGGCAGCGTTTTTTGCTCCTTGTAACTCTGGTAGACTGATACCGATTCAATCATCTCCTTAATTAGGTTCATTTTCGGGATAACTGTTTAATCCCCCTGAAGACCCCTCATGCTGCCTCCCGAGTGTCCTCCGTGGGGTCAGGGCACGTGGGTTCTTGTATCCGTGGCTGTAAATAGCCTACCCCTGCTCAGGCGAAGAACGCAGTCGCTAAACACCGAGTGTGTGTGTGGTTGTGTATGTGTGTGTAGAGGTGTGTAGAGGGTAGATGTATGTAGAGGGGCGGAAATTGCTCCCATCCCCCCCGCTAATTCGAGCACTGCTTACTTCTGGCTCACAATATACAAGCAAAAAATTGTTTATCCAAGGGAAGCAGATACTTTATTCAGATTGTACAATGAGCGTGGGACTTCTGGTCGTCTCAGCAGAATAGGATATAGAAAGTCAACGTTCAATTTTATGCTTTTTTGAGAATTGATCCGCATAGAACTTCAAGAAATACATGAACTAAACAATACCAAAATTAAACAAATTATTAGTTATGACCAACGTACCTCTAATGCATTTGTATAAAAAATTGGTACACCTACATAAATTGCAAACTCGAAGGTAAATTTGTGTAAGAATATTAACAGCAGATTCAGGGAATGATTTTCCGAGGACCTACAGTAAGTTGTTCAGGCGTCTTGTGCGTTGGGTCGAGATAGTTTGGATCGTTGATGTACTGTCTCGCTGCCTCTATGGGCTGTGTGAAACATTGCTCAAACTGATCACGTGCCCACTACAAGAACAACAACAGAGCTCTTTTGGAAAACTCTAAGGTGGCGGAACGCTCTCTGTGGTTGCTGGGTGGGAAGCTTGGGTCACGTGCGAGGTGCCGGAACGCCGTTCCGCCTGGTTGTTGGAGGAACCGGAACCGAAACTTCACCAATAGCGCTAACAATATTCAATGTGAAATAGGCCTATCATGCTAATTAAGTAACTGAGGCCTATCATGCTGATTAAGTAACTGTAACTGTACGCCTAGGCCTACTAGGCCTCTTTTGTCTCCACGAACGCAGCCTTTTTTGTCTCCACGAACACAGGTTCTTTTGTCTCCATGAAGGCAGCTTTTTGTCTCCACGAACGCTGCTTTTTTTGTCCCCACGAACGCATCTCTTTTTGTACGCCTACGCTTACATGTACGTAGGCCGACTTGATGGTGTTCTTTGTAGTTTAGTGATCGTGTGTAGCACATAAGGGCTGTATATACAGTCCGGTTCTGTGCAAGAGAGCCGGCACAGAACCGCTCCCCCTTCTTTAGTCGCCTCTTACAACTGGCCCGGAGAGCGCTGGGCTGCAAGCCAATTCTTTGTTCCCCAGCCTGCATGGGGGCGACTTATGGATAGGCCGATATAATAATTCAGTCGTATGAATAGTGTCTGTCATCGCACCTATGGATGGCCCACTGTCAAGTAGGCTAACTTGCTAAGCCAATTCTAAGTCTTAATTTTAAAATTAAATTAAAGAATTAAATTTCCAAATGATTCCTTTCTGGCGACTCTGGCACATATCACAGAACCAGTCTACTTGCTATTATCACTGATAAATCTTTTTACTACCGTAATAAAGCCTATAATTTATTGCTCCTGCATTTTACTTAACGTTTCGTCATTTTCATTATCGCTTTTTGGCAGTCCATGATTTTTTTCTGACAACTCCCTGCACCCTGCTTGCTTGCTTCAAATCAATATTACAGACCAAGAGATGATGTTGTGCAATACATTCTTCCCCTGCAATTATTTTGACGTTTCTTATGCACGTTCTGTGGTTTCTCCCGACCATGATGCATTGATGGTAATGCATACCTATTGTAGACTGTATTCCCCCAGATTCGTATGTAATGAGTTGTTCCTCATTCTTTCTAAGCCATGTGCTACACACCATCATCTCTGTCGCTTCCCCAAACTCAAGTATCATATCTCCTTCACTGTTTCTGTCACCAAATCCAAAGCCCCCGTGCACGCCCTCATATCCGTCAGCATCCTTCCCTACATGCTCATTCAAGTCCCCCCCCCTATCCACACTATCTCCCCTGCGGTATCGCTGCCACCACCTCCCTCAAGCGCTCCCAGAAGTCTTCCTCTTCTGCTGCACTACGGCCACTCTGCGGTGCATAGGCCAATATAACATTTACTGTCCTCTTTCCCAGCACGATCTTTGCCCTCATTAGTCTTTCACTGTACCTGGCCACCTCAATAACCTGTTCAGATACCCTCTCTGTCACTAGCACACCAACACCATCCACGCTCTTCTTACCACACTGCCAATAGAACTTGTACTTCTCGTTTCGGCCTGTAGTTAGAATCGTACCGCTGCCCATCCACCTTGCTTCCTGCACACAGCATACCTTTATCCTTCTCCTTACCAGCATATCCACTACTTCCGCCGACCTTGCTGTCATACTACCGACATTCACCATTCCCATCCTAATAGGAACCTCTCTCTTCCTCTTCCTCGTCCCCCCACGCCCCTCGTCGCTATCTGGCGCTGGTCCGGGGTCAGCCCCAGTATAGGACCCGTGGTCGCTAGACAGCGCTGGTCCTGGGCCAGCCCCAGCGCTGTGCCCCTTGTCATCAGTCAATAATCTGGGGTCAGCCCTAACTAAAACTACTAAACCTGTTTGTGTATCCATAGCCTGTCTTTTGCAGCGGTGTTTTTCTACAGATCGGATGCCCTTCCTGGCGCCCAACCTGCTCAATGATGGTGGCAGGTGCAGGACTACCGGACAACCTGCTCGATGACGGCAGCAAGGGCAGGACTGCCGGACATGGCTTAGTGTCATATCCGGGACAAGACTGAACAACAATATATCAAATGCTCACAATTCGTGGGACACATTAGTAAAATAGTAAAAATCAGTGGCTAAAGTATCTCGGGAGACCAGTGGGAGCGATCATTTTTCCTTTTTATGCAGAAGTTCTGACCTGAGGGGGGGGGGGGGCTGATGAGCACTTTTCTTTTCCAGAACCAGCTCACGATCAGGGGGTGTGGCGTGTTCGATCAAACTTCATACTCCACTCGCATCACAAAAAAAATTCTTCATTTTGTACTTCTCATTTACATATACACGGTGGGAACAAAATGGCCCCCCTTGGGTTTTTCATGTCTAACTAATACAATTTACATCCTACGGTCATCAAATTTTATACACGTAATTAGCCGTCTACTAGCCACATTCCTACCAAGTTCAATACAATTGTGTTGACTACTTCAAAAGCTATGACGTTTTGAAATTGACTGATGTGATACTTAGCTGCAAAAACGCAACAATTTGGCGTTAATATGGATTCATAGCACAATTGTTTTCCTGCGATGACTGACAAAATGTTGCACAGATAATAGCCATAAATTGGTAACGCTACATTTTGTGACATTCTGTACAATAGTTCAAAAGTTATAAGCTATTGATTCAGACTTGTCAGTATCTTAGTATTGACTTTTACATCTGCCTTAGGCACATTTTTTTACTTTTGTATGGTAAAAAAGGACACATTTAAATTTTGGCAATGTTTCTGAAGTCAGAAGTTGCCTAAATCAGCAATTAATTAATCCATGCAGTCAAAATCGGGATCGCTACTACGCCAAGATCATTGAATGATCGACAAGTTTCAGCGATTAGCAATCCGCTGCACAGCAATATGCAATTTGTGCACACGTTTTGTGCACACAATTTGTGCATGCGGCGGGTTGATCATTTTCAAAAGCTCATAACTATGTAAGCAATCTACCAAATTCTATCAAACTTGATCAAAATATTGATAGTAGATAGCTAAGTAGCCATCTACTTGTTATGCCATACTAGTTTGCCATGCATTGCATATATGGCAAACATTGCATATATGGCAAACATTGCATATATGGCAAACATTGCATATATGGCAAACATTGCATATATGGCAAACATTG
>JAQIWG010010131.1:0-10183 GCA_034695025.1 Chamaedrilus cognettii
AACAATTTCTATTGTAGGAGCTTTATAAGAGCTTTAATAACCTTAAGTGATCCTGTTAGTAAGCTTTTATGTGTTTTTATCCATGCTGTGTTTCACCGTGTATGCTTACTAATGAACTTCAAATAAATAAATAAAACTTCAAGTTCTAAAATATTATCCTCCTCCTTAGATATACAGCCAGGGTGTCGTGTCATTGTGACAAGATCAGCATCTTGGTTAACATACAGATGTACAAACCTTAACTAACGCGCGCACAAATAATAATAATATTTAAACTTAGTCTTAGCGCTTTATGGTAACGTTACTTGGGTCCCACTAATTTTTACTTGTAAATCATTCAACATCTTAACTCTTGACCCATCCATCCGTATCTTAGCCTGCGTACATAGACTCCTCAATCTGTACAACCGGAATACATAGTCACCTTCATCAAACTGCCTCCTCAGTAGTCCCCACAGCAGCAATCATCACATGCATCATCACATGCTTCATCACATCATCATTATGCAACTTTCAAGGGTGGTCCTCTTACATCATCCCTCTCTGATCATCTAATGCATATTTTTTTCCTCTCGTTAAATCAAATCGTAGTGTCAGTCGTCCTCCTCATTCTCCTCGTCACTGAAATCGTCTCCGTGTGGAGGGTGTTCCCCCGCCGCATCCCCTCCCACTCCCCCCCCAGCCGGGTCCGCGCCCCCCCCAGGGGGAGCGAGGAACTGGATCCGGTTGAGCATGGCTCGCATGGCGACCATGACGGCGTTGATGCTCTGCGTGCCCTCGGCCAACAATTGCCCCCCCACCGCCCCCTCCTCGCCTCCACCCTCCCCCCCCGGGCCCTCCCCCCCACGCTCAGGCACCAGCTCCTGCAGGACAAGGGCGGGCAGGGGACATAAACATAATGAGTTGCATCCCATGCAGGAATGCTTAAGCTCTAGAGCATGTGTGAGCACTGTATGTGCAGTGCTGTATAGAGCTTACATTGCTGATCACGTGCAAAATAAATATAATTGTAAGTAGGCCTATGCGTCACGTCATCACACTAAAAGCTCACTCAGTGCATACATAAAGGCTCTCACTCAGTGCATACATAAAGGCTCTCACTCAGTGCATACATAAAGGCTCTCACTCAGTGTATACATAAAGGCTCTCACTCAGTGTATACATAAAGGCTCTCACTCAGTGCATACATAAAGGCTCTCACTCAGTGTATACATAAAGGCTCTCACTCAGTGCATACATAAAGGCTCTCACTCAGTGCATACATAAAGGCTCTCACTCAGTGCATACATAAAAGCCCTCACTCAGTGCATACATATTCTACAATCTAGATCATGCAAACTGCTCAAAATTGCACACTGTAATCAAAACATGACGTAACACTAGAGAATAACTCTAATTTTTCTAATTTTTCTAATTAAAATATCACTGTCAACGATGTAAAATAAATACCAGCATCATTACAAAATTTTACGATATAGCATATCGCCATTTGTAATCAAATACGATATAGTGTACAATACATACGATTGAAAGAAATAGACTGAATAAATATCTTACATCGCAGAAGCGCATGCAGTGCATTAAAAGTCACCCATCTCACTCAACACACCTGGGGGTTGAAGGTTGGAACGAGAGAACGAAGAAACATCGACAGGGGGTTGCCCGGCTCTTCAACTACTCGTCGCCTGTTGCGCAGCCAAACAAAGCAGACGCTTGACGGGATTGGATCGTGGCACTACTCGAATACCTGCCTGATTATTATCGTAGGCAATATTAAACAATTGAAATTAATTATAATAATAGATCCGACATCTTAGACCCAAAAAATTAAGATTGCTATATCTAATTTAACTTTACGTAGATCACATGAAATCAAACATTGCATTCCATCTTCGCTAGCATCATCACGCTATAAACAGTCAGCGAATTAATTTAATTAAACAATAAAATACTAACATTCAAAGGAATAGCACCGGAAAATATTTCAGTGTCTAAAATCCAGCACTAGACAATAATTCCTGAAAAAGAAATACATCGCACGCAGTGAAACAAGTAGTTGACCCAGATATAGACTGCATTAATGAGAGACCTGGGAGGCCTGGAGTAGCTGATGATTGGGTCCTGAGGGGGCAGGGGATCGTAGCTGAGCACTGGAGAATTGGTTACCTCCTGCATCGCACGACCACGCAGAACAAGTATAAATCATTCACTTAATTCATTAAAAAATACAACAAAACACCATCTCAGCTAAAGCTCAATCCCAAAAAATCTACAAATCTACCACAATTTATATCGATTAACTAAATTAAAATATCAAGGCTGATTATAAAAAATTAGTACAAATATTATGATAGCAATAAGTGTAAGTCAAAAATGATCGATCCAAAGCCGCAGCATGAAGCAGAATCAAAGATAGTCTTGTGTCCTGTTCCAGACTCACATAGGCCAGATGCGCCGTTGCCTCCTTGATGTCGGACAGAACGATGTGTCGGTAGATGTTGAGTGGCGTTCCTCTGTACCGCAGTGCGCGCCTGCGCAGCAGCACCAGCGCAATCTAACCTTGCTGTGCAACCAACCTTTCCGCGTAACAACTCTTAATTTTTCAATAGTTCAAACAACTGCAAATAAAAACTAACTAACCGCCTATCTGGCATGGTGTCAGCTGTTAGCGACATGTATGTGTTTAACAGCCTTGCTGCAGGGCCTGTAGCGCATGGTTTCTTAGTTGCCGGCGCGGGGACTTAAACCCAGGTCCTCTGGACTCTTTGTCCGACACCTTAACCACTATACCACAACACGTCGCTGTGTGTAGCGGTGTTCGTGTTTATGTTAAATTTATGCGCGATGTGTGCGTGGATATTGCTTTAAATTTATTACATCCCGTTAGTTTTCAGACATTGCTAATTAATTTCAATCAACACAAACAAACTACTTCTTTGAATGGCATTTACGGGCAACCGTTAAAATTCCTTCCTCACTGAGGAAGATACCTTAGGCTGAGTAAAGAAATCGTCCCTTACACCAACGAGCAAAGCATACAAAACGTACTTTTGTCCGTAGAGCTCGACGAGTGGCTCCCCCTGGTCGACCCTATCGAGCACAGCGCTCACGTTGCGCTCGAGCCAGGGCAGCACGCCCGCCTCCTTCCAGCAGAAGTACGTGCGTCCTACGTACAGCTGGACAAGGCGCGTCAGCCCGTCGGGACAGCTGCATCAGAGACACGACGACGAATCACATCGGCGCACTTGCATTTGAACGCTTTAATTTAAACCAAACAGGTGCCAGTAAGCAATATTACTAAATTTTACGATTTTGCAAATACTAGTGCTTTATTTATATGCATTGAATTTAATTATAGATTGTTTTTAAAAAAGCTTAAAGACGCATATTTTGGGAATTTTTGGTGTTATAGGTGTGTAGCGTGTGTAGCATAAAGACAATATACAGTCCGCTTCTGTGCAAGGGAGCCCACACAGACCCGCTCCCCCTTCTGTAGTCACCTTTTACGACTCGAACGGGGAACTCTGGGCTGCAAGATAATTCTTTGTTCCCCGGCCTGCTGGGGGTCTTATAGAAGCATAAATAAATGTACCGTATTCAAATAAATTTTCAAAGATAAATGACAAATAAAAAACTAATAACAATACAAACTTTGTAAGTCACATAGAGCGCAGAATTGTTAATCCGTACTAATTTCAAATTGTCCAAAACTGCAAAGTATATTCTGCACAGTATTCCTTATGCTTCTCTGATCCAACTACAATCATCAGACTGCAGAAATAAACCAAACATATACATAAACCATTTATATATCAAATGTTACAGCAACACGAAACGTTCAGACTTGAGCAGTGCGGAAGGGCCGAAGAAGGCATGCTTGGTGACACGAGGATCGGGCGTAACGCCACACTTGTCCAGCAGAGGGGTGAGCACCGAGGGAAACATCAGCAGGGCTTGCTGCAGCTGTAGCAAGCAGCAGCAGCAACATCAGCAGGGCCTGCTGGTGTTGCTGCTGCACCAAGCAGCAGCAGCAATAGCAGCAGGGTCTGCTGCAGCTGCGCCAAGCAAGGCGAAATACGTAGTGCATACCAATGCATACACCAGACAATATAAGATCAAATTTTCTTTCTAAACAGTTCAAGATCTCAATTCAATTTTAACATTTAATTGCTTCACTCTGATCAGTTTTTAAACGTTTTTCATCACATACCGCTGACAATATTCAAAATGCTTCACAGCGCAAGATCTTAATTTTATTTCTATATTGTTCTTCCACGTTTAATACTTCAGTAGTCTATTGGCTAAGGCAGAACAAAAAAAACAAGAAGTAACGAGGCCATGCACACGAGATAAATATCCCCGAAAAGGCCTGCGCCCTATACTTAACCCCTAATTTGGCAGTCTTCAGAGCTCAAAACTGACAGGCCCACAACATTTATCATTATTATTACACAATATTATAGATATCTTTATTTCTATCACAAGTGATAGTTTGTAATCAATAAATAAATATTACTGACTCTATAACACATTCATTCTATAATGAAATATTACTGATGCAACAAATCAAGCAATAACCCGACCAGCCTGTCGGCCTCGCCGGGGTCGCTGCCCTCTGCACGGTGAAACAGCGCGAGGGGCAGGGAGAAGGCAAAGTTGGGGAGGAGGGACAGGGCGCGCTGGGCCTCCCACTCGGAGGCGAGGCGCACGAGAAAGGCGTGCTGCCTGCTGCGCAGTGCGTAGAAGTCAATGAGCAGTAGCATGCAGAGCGGGTCAGTGTCTGGGTCGAGGCTACACCATGGAACAACAAGTATCATAGCGGCGTTACTGACATTGAATATTTCTAGAATATTTCTTGCATAACGACACGTACCACGACCTCAAATATACAGATATGCTATAATGCCACGCTTAGAAAATAGCACAGTCAAGCAGAGAAATAGCTTATACCATTATTCTGGGCCATAGAGCCCATGCAGCCTGATTACTTTTGTGTTGGCAATGTGGCTTGTGCTGTGCAGAGCGCGTGGCTTACTAACGCAGCCAGAACACTTGCAACTCATTGAGATGGACTGTTGCGCGTAGGGTATAGAAGCATCAAGACGAGAATAACTTGTCTACCTGAAAATGAGTTTGCAGAATTCGAGAGCAGTTCGGTAGCAGCTTCGCCTTCCGACAAACACCAAGTGGTGCAACAGCGCCAGGTAAAACGATCTAGAACACAGATATTGAACATCTTGCATGCCGGGGAACAAAGAACTGGCTTGCGGCCAGAGCTTTCGGGGCGAGTCATAAAAGACTAACGAAGGGGGAACAGTCTGTGCGTGACCCCTCGCACACTTTTACGCATCCATACAGTTTCAGATTACAGTTAGTTACAGCAACATAACCACTTAGATCCCATATATTAATTATATGAAGAGTATCTTGCGATAACTGACCAGTGACCAACCAACAGTTAATTCGAATAATTTATTTGTGGAGATCATAGATTGAAGAAGATAAATTAGTCAATGATACAAAACAAAACCAGGATATCATCATCACAGAAAACTATACGCAATAGTCTAAAAAATAATAAAAAGGACACACAAACTCACCATCACGCAATTACACAAAAAACAAGGAAAATTACCGATTCTCCGGATATCTGTAGTCGAGCCGGCATGTGCCCTGTGTGAGGCTGAATGAAGGATGGAACGAGCTCTCAAACACATGCAACGCTCGCTCTGTGCAACACCAACCCACATCATTTCATTCCAATAGTCAAATTATTCCACATCGTGAAGAATACAAATGTACAGTGTCAAATTCGTCAGTGCGCTGGCCACTGGCAGGTCTTTGCTGCCCAAACCACCACTGCCTTTACAATCCTCTTTTTCACTTTCCTTCTCATCCCGTTAGTCAACCTCTCCTTTCTCGTATCACATATCAAACTGAATTTGAATACTGAAATCTCCACGATATGAAAACAGCTCCCATTGAACACATCACCACGATCATATTGAGGCACAAACCGCATATATGTAGATGTCACGGAATCATAAACATCAGTCCGTAAAGGCCATCAAGATAGAATAATCCTCAAATATCAAATATAAATAATCGCATTACAAACCGATCATTTGTGAAGCTGCCTGCCAGTCTTCATTGATCTTGAACACCTCACTGACTTGAAGCAGCGTGTCGATGTGAAATGGAAACAGATTGAGAAGATCCTACATACAGGACCAGGACTACAGAGGATGATAACGGATCCAATCTAGGACAAGGCAACGTTTGTTATGTCATGGTGGAAAAAAGATCATGGCAAGGCAGATAGCTTACATAATTAATTTGTTTAATTTGTTTCTGAAGAGATCGATAGAAGAGCCAGAAGACAGTCAGAAAAAACTTTCATAACAAATTCTCTTTCAAAATGTCTCATTTACATTGGAATAATGATATTGAAAAGAGACTTTGATTAAGCACCTTCAAGTACCAAGATACAAATAATTTTTTTATATGGTTTTTAAAACAACAACCACAATAAAATACAAGTGGCAGGCATAAAAAAATATAAAAACAATGTAAACAAAAAGATAAATATAAGAGGCCCTTACAACAAGGTTTTGAGGGTTGAACGATTCGACGGCATCGAGAAACTGAAACTGAATCTTCTGATAGAACTTGCTGTGAACGAAGGAGAAGTAGAGCAGGCCATTCTTACTCTCTACCAGCCTCATAGACAGACCTGCGCCGACACTTAATCATGACAACAACTGAAATACTAACAAAAACATAGCGAGAAAGATTAAAATATAATAACGTTCTGCCATGAACATCAAATATGAGATTATTCTTAGAAAACTTCATCTGCATTATAGCAGATTTTTCAAGAACATACCAACTGAAAATATAAAAAGACTGCGATATCAAATACTTAACACTAGTCACAGAATAAGCAAAAACATAACACCATTGATCAAATAAATTTTAAAAGAAGTGAATATCAATCAAGAATTTATCTACACAACCCTTGCTCTAAATATCCTAATAGCAAAATTACCTTTGATCTACCAGTATTCATGAAATAAGGTGCTATCAAAGAGCAAATAAAATCTAAAACTATATGCAAATAGTCATATATCCCAGTAAAGCAAGAGGCTCTGTCAGAATGCACCCTACCAGTTTTTCTGGCGGGAGGCCAGTTGTCGCGCGGGTTGACGAGCCACATGTTGCGATGCTGGCCGCGCTGTCGCTGCTGGCGTCTTTGGCTACAACAACAAAATAGGATGAACACATAAGATAGCTCGATCAAATGAAAGCATCAAACGACAGCAATAAAGATTGATTGAAAACCAATTTAGGCTTAAATTTTGCCCATTCAAATTCACAAATTGCTTTATATTCTGACCAAAAACAGAATTTTAAAAACCATCAACATCAAACATTTATACTGTTAATGTTACACTACAGCTAACAATTGCAATATAATTTCCTTCAAGATTCGCCCATTCAAAACTGCGCGGCAATCAAAAATTAAAAAACAAGCTAAATATATTAATACAAGAAGAACTCACCCATTTTCCTGCTGTACGACGCTGGAGCCAAATATTCGTCTTATTTCATTCTCCGGGTCCAGACATCTGCCACGTGAATTTTGTCAACAGCGCATTTAAATACTGCTAGGATACAGTGTTAAAAACATACAAGTTAGCTCTACATATTCCTGAAGGCATATATCAGAGTCTACACGTTGAGTACAGAATTTCATCATTCTACTGCATCTGTGGATTAATTTTAAATAGTAATTAATTATTCATATAAATTGATTGATTAAAAATCAACGAATAACTAAATTTTATAACACATCTACATTTTAAAAATAAGTGCACCAAAAAAGGCACAACAAAATCTGATTTACCGATGTTCAATGGCCAGTATGGGTTTGGACATCTCCGTGGCCTGTGACGTAGTGGAGGTCAAGGTGAGCCCTGCGCCCTGTGCCATGCGATCTTGCACGATGGCATCCAGCACTGCCAACTCTGGATCCAGATCCTATATAGTACGCATATATGGCATGGTATGACATCCATACCCAGACACACTTTCATTAACTGTAATAGAGGACAATAACAAACTGCAGGTCTAGGCAAAGAGAAGCATTTTGTAATCATGAGCGATCCCTTGAAAGTTAAAGAATACAATCAAAATTATATTATTTTATACAAATACTAGCAAGAGCACCCGTTATCAAGATTATGGGGTCTAGAGATGAGTAGATATCAAATGGTACAAAAGTAAGAAAACACTTATTTATTTAGAAAGCAATTTTGCATTGATCAATGTTATCTCGAGTTGAGCTGTTTTAATCTTGCATTTGAACAAACTGCATGCAACGCACAGGAAAAGAGTAGTCCATTTAGCTAGAATATAGATCCATGTCACACACAAATTATCAAACACATTAAGCTATACAAGACCCGTTCATTTGAAGGTTCACTCCTGGATTCCTTTTCTCTATTCTTCTTTTTAGACTTCTTGGACTTTTTTCCTGCTTTTTGAGTTGTAGTTGGTTTTTCTTCTTTCATCACACCATTCTCATCGTCTGAATCGTGTCGCTTCTCGAAGCCATTTGTCACTTCATCGTCCAAGTCCTCAGTTAGCTGAAACCAGGCAACTACTGTAGCGTACAGGATATTTCTTTCACTCAACAATGTTTTCGCAAAAAAAAAAAAAAAATTATCTGAAGATCATAATATTGACAAGATATTCAACAAACCTGAAGTCTATGATACACGTACTAAGTTCTAACTGCAAACATATAAGCCTGTACAGTATGCAGGCGAACCTAAATCAACGATAAAATATTAAAAAATGGCCATCAATTTACCACCTTACGAATAAATAGAAAGCGCCTAGTATAACAACTAATTAAGCAGTATAAACAGCAAAGAACGCACCAGTGCAAATGGATTGACGAGCACAGCACGCTTCGAATTCTTTTTCTTCCGCTTAGCTCCCTCACTGACGCTATTCTCAGTCGTGCTGTCATCGCTAGCCTCCTCCTCCTCTCCTTCAGGAGGGTTTACTGGGACCGATGGCTCCTGTATGGGCAACGAGTTCTTGGGGTCCGATAGTGTGAGGTTATCGGCAGACTGCTCCTGGCGCCGCTGCAGCTTGCGCATAGCTCGCGACGACATGGCGAATAGGAGTGGCAATCGCGCTTGGGCCGAGATCGGAGAGTTTCAGATAGAAATCTACAAGTAAAAGTTCTTATATGGTTTAGTCAAAATGTTTTAACAGCATCTATACAATACACTTCAGCGATCCTTTAGAAAATATAAATGCTGTAAAATTTATGCGACATAAATGTACACTAGGTACTCACAACTTCAACGGCAGGCATAATATACGGTAATGTTTATGACCCCTTGACCCCTTGCATACTAGGACCCGCGAATAGCCGCAGATCTGCTACCCCTAATTGTGACTATTTATTTAAATTTTGCTTGCGGCTTTTAAATAGACAATAGAGTAAGCTATAACTTATACACTTTACAAGTTAGACCTACTAACTACAATCTCTCCTAATTATTTATATTTAATTTCTATTACATAAAAATGATAAAAGTTACGACATTATAAACCGGAAACATATGACTGGACTTGAGTGCAACTTCACAGAGCGAATATCCACACACCAAATTTTCACTCAAAGGAGCGAGTTATTTTTTTCTGAAAATTCCCGTCGGCTACTAGAATTAAGAAAACAAACCTTCAATGATAGGGGTCTAGCCTCCGAACAGTAGGTTAGTCTTACTAGAGCCGTAATAAGTGTCCTACTAAGTCGTTATGTCAAAGAATAATATGACAATCTTTTAAATTCTTTGATTACGGCCCGGTTCGAGGACGCGCAGTTAGCGCTACCAGCGAGCCCTATCACTCCAGCGCAGATTTGTCTCTTTCGTCCTTTTTGCGTTCGAGGACTACTACCTCGCTGCTAAACCCAGCTAGTAACCCCAAATGGTTAACCTCTCATCATCGAGAGGTCAGCGTCATGTCAGGGCCTGAGTCGTGTAGCACTGTAGTACTGTGGTGTAGAAACCTGAGACACGAGTAACTGTTGCGTATTAATTAGCGATTGTGATTTCCTTACAAGAGGTTCATGATACTTATAGCGGGGGGGGGGGGGGGGGGG
>JAQIWG010010132.1:0-10182 GCA_034695025.1 Chamaedrilus cognettii
CTTCAGTCATGCTCAATTTCCATCGATCAATCATTTCCGAAATGACCCGGGCAACGCCGGGTACCCCAGCTAGTATAATATACTTGAATGTACCATACTTTACTTCACTATGCGCTACCCCATTATTACTGTTTAGCAATTGAAAGTTCAAGTTAAAAATCATTCTAGATAGACAAATTGACGCGCTCGGTATAAAAAGATCGGCCACTAACCAGGCGCTGGTGCAGCAGGTCTATCGTTTCATCTCGTTGCCTCAGCGCCTCCTGCAGCATGCTAATCTCTAGCTCTTGATTCTGCACAAACAACATCAGCTCATTGTAACGTGACAAAGTGCAACCCGTTCACACGCAGTCCACACGCAGGCCAATGTTTCACATATAACTATTGCATGACTAACAATAACAACGTACAATACTATAACACTTACATACATTTTAGCTACGCTTCAAAGCTTCTTAGAATCCCAAAAAAAGAATGCCAAATTTATACAATTTTCACCTGAAAATCAGATATTTAATATATAAAACACAGAAAGCACCATTTGATGCATTGAAGACAACCTGTGACAAAATACTGAATTGGTGTCAAACCAGCCATTGCATAAATTTACAAATCTTTGCCCACGTATCATATAATCTACGTTTTGATTGCACAAAGGCTTGCTCTCAGTAATATAAATTTCTAAGATAAAATAACCTAAAATATAAACACAGTTAAAAACTTGAGAAGTTTTGAGTTACCTGTGCTTGTTGTGATGAGGGTTTGACGGTGTTTGTTAGGTCCGGGGATGAAAAAGAAGATTCATTGGATGTTGCATTGATCACATTATCTTTGTCGACCAACCCCTCACACGTATCGTCCATCTTCAACAGCCACATTTACATTATAAACATGTGCACCACATAAAATTCACTGTTAAACTAACATTTTATAGACACCAGCATGCAAGAACAATTCTGTCAAATACATAATTTTTACCACATGGTTAACGCAGAAATACTAGATTGTTCATAATCAAAAGATATTAAATAAATGTCTGCAAAGCTACAATTAATCATGTGTCTAATCATGTTCTAAAGCTAATATACGCCAAGAAAAAAAGACATTCTATACAGAAATTGCAAAAATAAATATTTTACAAATTCAACATTGACTATTAGCTTTGAAAGTAAAATCTGTAAGCCTGCGCATCTACAAAACTTTAGATCACCACCATACATTGGACGACAGACCACACCATCTTCGGACACCAAACAAACTTGACACTTCCAATAGTTTATACACACCTGCAGTATCTCCACTAATTGAGTTAGTTTGTTCTTGTACGAAGCAATCTCCTCCACCATCTCAGCATACACTGTCCTCTCCATGACAATGACGTTCCTCATGTTCGCCACAACTTCTTGTCCGACGTTGATCGATAGGGGCTCCGCACCCTCAGACCATGCTGCAACCCTGCCCGTGGACCAGGCTGCAACCCTGCCTAGCTCTGCTCCACACGGATAGGACGCTCTGCGTCGGCCATGCGACGATGACATCACGCCGCTTACTGCAGCGTGTCCTGGTTGTTCGTTAGCCTTTACACTGAGAGCTCTGCGCATGGAACAAAACAAGATCACTGTTAAAAGATCTTATAGGCTCATAAAGATCTTATGATGATCTTTTATAGGCTTGGACAAATTTTCTAGAAAAAGCAAGACATGCAAACAAATAATTATAAAATAAGTTGTTTGAAAAGGCTGCGCCCATGCCAAGAAACAAGATATATATTTCAAATCATCATTGCAGCTCAATAAAATAATTATTTAAAATTATCACACAAAATTTTTCAATAGTCTTGGAGATTTTGCGAATGTCAAATATTGTAGAAAACAGAAGAATAAATGCATTTAAAACATCCAGCTTCAACTAAACAATGTTGAAGAAAATCAGTAAATGTTCAAAGTCATTTGTCATGGTAGCAGACCTTTCGTGCAGCCGTGTCACTCCACTGAAACCCACCTGCACCTCCGCATTGTCTACATCCTCCACTATACCCTCCTTCTCTACCTCCACACAGGATCGTGCCCACCTCCGACCGCACCCTTCCCCCCCCCCGCTCCACCCTCCCGATCAGCTTTGACTCGGAGCGATATGACGGCATCTCGTTCCCCCTGTCAGGAATTGTCTGTCTACACCGATGCCAGCTGTGACGTCTGCGCGCCCTCGTGTCTGACGCCGCAACAAGGACTTTCTGTCGCGCGATAACCTCCTTCTGATGACTAGGCCCAACAAACATGGATGGAACAGACTTACGAGTCGGGTCAAAGGTCGGGTCAAGTGCTGAATCAAGGGTCGGATCAAGCGCTCTATTGGACGCACAGGTCGAGTCAAGCATGAGATCGCACGAGTCCAGGCTGCTCATGTCACTGTAGTTGAGACTTGTGTTGCTCTGCAGCGAGCGCGTATCAAACGAGTCAATCTTTGCAAACGGAGCGCGTACATTTCCCCGACACAACGGTGGCACCGTCGAGCCCGACGCCATTCCCTCCGACGCGCTCACTTTGCCAGAGTCCTCGCTCGCCGGCTGCTCGTCAACCTCGGCGATGGAGTGGCTGGCACTGCCAGCAGTGGCCGACGTGCCGACCAAGCACACGTGCTCGTTGTTTCGTTGGATGGTTTTAAGTTCTTGTTCCCGCTCTTGCTCGAGGACGACATTGACACGGTATCTTCGGCTCGACCGACGTATGAAGTTCGATAGACTGGTGAGGGGTATAGCAAAGTAACGCCGAAAACCGGCAAGGTTTTTTCCGTTGCCGCGGGATTGGAATGATCTTCCTTCCTCCCCGGAATCATTAGACCTCCCCTGTTGATTCAGTGCTACGATCTCGGGAATAGCCTTATCGTTCCCCTCCACCGACTTCCTCTGTCGAGCATCGAATAGTTTGTCATCGCCGTTGGAATTTAACATAAAGCTGCCACCCGAATGTTGCGCGTCGTCTAGCGATTGGAAGCCGTGCAAGGACTTTGCACCTGCACGCGAACGCTTGCCCGGCGCAGCGCAGTCGGTGCAAGCGCAGAGACAGCCGCACATATGCTGGCGCAGCGTGGTGCCATGTGAAGTTTGAAAGTGAGCTGCAGAGTTCAGCGACGAGTCACGATCATCAAACTAGTCAGAAAACAAATGACACAAGCATCATAAATACTACGTCCGATACAAATATATAAATAATATTTAACTTTTGAACCGAATCTATCCGGCTAGTAGGCCTCACATGGCTGATCAAAATCTGTGATATGTAAAGAAGAACAAACGCACCCAGAGTGCATAAAATATAGCAATTGACAACAAGTTAATTACAATTCAATTATAACAGCTGCCAATCAAATTTGATTAACACTCAAATTACACAAAATGTACCTTCTAAATATAAAAACATATTTCAGATTCACACACCAAAATGTGTGCATCAAGGAAGTTTCTCCTGAACGTGTTGAGATATTAAACATATTCAGTTTAAACCTGAATGACTGAATCATCAGCGAGGTCGTTTCTTCGCTTCAGTGGGGTATATGCCCCGTATCCCTCACCGTGGGGCTGTCTATCCCTGGGGGGGGTGCCAGCCCCCTCGCTGCGCCGACAGGAGAACCCCCCCAGTGAACAACGAGAGTCGTTGTCCTGCCCAGCAGCACTAAACCCCAGCGCCGCATCTGAGGGCTTTGACTGCTGGGAACCCATTCGGCCGGAAACTCACAGAATCTGAAAAATAAAAATTAGCCAATCTTTATTTGCACTTTGATATAATGCATGCATTTTTATAGATCACACTCAAGAGCTAGTTTCATGTCACAACTCAGCAGAACTTTTAGATTTTGAACAATAAATAAGACCAAAAGGAAAATCATATTGCGAGCAATATGAAATGGTAGGCCTATGTAAAGAAGAAAACGCATGTATACTGTATGGTTCAGCAAGGTATAGGACTGTACAGTACTTTGTAGTTCTTTGCAAGTAAACAATGACTGCAAACGGGATATCAAATTTCGCAGAGGTTTAAATAGCGTGACAGTCAAATAGCGTGACCAAACGCTTACAAAGCGATACTGCCAACAAATAGCTATACAATACTGACCATATGAATAGCCTAATCGCCAGATTGGAATGTTGCAATATTCGCATACGTAACAAATTTCAAGACCTCTGAAATCGAGTATTTCTCTCTCTCATATCTCTCTCTCATATTTCTATCAATAATTTAACTACTTACTTGTTTAATGGGGCTCCAGCCTAATGATTACCATGGCGCGTAATTAATTCATTTAATTCAATTCTAAGATTTACATTATTTATTATAACAAAATTGCGCTCATATGTGCAGGGCAATTTTTTTTCCTTCTATTATAATATATTATTATAATAATAGCAAAAATGCGAAATTCGCAAATATTTGCTTTGGATGATAGCTACTAACTGTTTAACAACCAATCAAAATTGTCAGTGTCTGAAAATAATTTAACGCACGCTAACTATAATTAATTACATAATTGAAAACCTTCAAAAATGATAGCCTTCTAAAGCACAAATTAATGTTAAATGCGTTTAGCTTAACTGACCAAGAGATTCAATAACTATGCACTCAATTTCAGTCTGCATTTAATATTTAACCTGAGCAAAAAATTGAGCAAACTAATTTTCTAGGCCTAACCAACGATTCAAACAGCACTGAAAACGTGATAAAAAGAAGTTGTGACGTCATCATTTTGTGCGTACATTTGATGGCGATGAAACCGATGAAAAAAATCCAGTTTTAAATCCGGGTCCGACACATCGAAAATGGGAAACGTGAGCCCTAATTCATTTAAACAGATATTTACCCCAGCAAGTCGGGAAACAAACAATAGACTCCCAGCCCAGAGCTCCCCGGGAGAGTCGTGAAAAGCGACTAAAGAAGGGGGAGCGGTTCTGTGCGGCCCTCTTACACAGAGCCGGACTAATAGTCTACGTTACTACACACGATCCTTAAAATACAACCCCACCATTTAAATAGACAAATGAATTGAATGCATGCTAGATTGACAGTTCAACAGTTGCGTGTATAAATAAATGTAAGCGTCTAGCCTCTTCGCCTACATTTATACATGCAACGGTATATTCTATAATATAATATAGTTAAGTCTGGATCGAGGGAAGTTGGGCTAGGCTTGTTTTATCGTAATTGAGTTAATCTCTTGGCTGTTTATGGACCTATTTGTGTATGCAAGCCAAATAGTTCATCGATATTGTCACTTATGATGTGAGGGTAGTACCGTAGGTCCATCTTACATGTAATTTTTTGTTTGATGCATGCAATTAAAAAAAAAATTAGGTCAGACTCATTTTTTACTAACATTAATCCATGTTTCACTCTTTCATTGTCAAAGATTTTTTGTCTGCAATTTTCAGTACCCTTTCTGTTTCATCGTTTCGCATTAAAAAAAGGGTTTAAATCATTTGTGTTTATAAAAATACAATATGCTTACATGAAATTTATAATTTCTACTGTAATTGTCCTTCTGAGTTGATTGTCTCTTTCAGCAACCTGCCGGTGCTAAAGCTCCCACCGGTAAAACCGAGGGAAAGGATGCGAAGGCGCCGGGCGGTGCTGCAAAGCCAGACGATTCTGGTTCGTATTCATTTCACGTCCAATTTTTTGATGACGATTTGTAAATTGTGTCTCTAATTGATTCTATGTCCTCTTAATTTCTTAATTTCTTGTTCGTATATGTAGACTGAATTCCAGAATGTTTTTACCATCACCAAATGCTCTCATGAAAGACTGTGAATGATATGATATATTTTTCTGTAGTCATAGGCCAAAGAGTTCGCTAGAGGCTAAAATTCTGCCGTTTCTGGTATAATTTTTTAGAGCATTGATATTAGTGATGATTTTGTATTTTCTATGTAGGAGTATTTGCGTTTATTAACTTTCGCTGTAATAATGGTTTTGGAGTGCATGCTAACATTGTGCTAGAAAAATGTTTGAATTACATTTAACTTAAATAAGGTTGAAATATATATAAAAATACAGGCTGATATACGACTATGATTTTTGATGAGATGAAAATCCAATTGATGATTTATAAATATGCAAGACGTTTAATGTATGCCTGCGTTGTGGCATTGCTACAGGAGATGTATAGTATAAATTGTGAATCTAGGCTAACATTTTAAAATTTAATCTGGTATATCATGCAATGATTTTAATGTGTGTGCAGCCAAGCCATCAAATCCTCCGGCGTACGATGATCTTGGTAAAGTGGGAAAGAAGCTCTTCAAGACAGGCTTTAGTCAGTATATCATTTAATTGCTGTTTCTCTTTAATATTCCCAAACCATTCTAAAATTAATACCAAATTTTGCGTTTCAATTTCCGTAAGAATTTATCCCAGAAAATTCACCAATCATATGTCCACATTTGAAAGCCAATCTTTAAGTTTGAAATTGTCGGAGACATTTCTACTATATACTGTGATTTTAAGGTTTTTAATTTTTATTCTATCATTTAACTTTAACCTCTTATTTATATTCCTACTTCTAAGCTAAGCTCTTCACAATCTGCTTTGGCTAATTTTTGACGAGCTAATGAGGATTTTCAGGCTGATGATTGACTTACACATATCATCAGTGATATCATAATGAGGTGACTGGCGTGTGTTAAATGAATAGTTGAGCCCCCTGCAGGCCGGGGAACAAAGAACTAGCTTGCAGCCCAGAGCTCCCCGGGCGAGTCGTAAGAGGTGACTAAAGAAGGGGTCTCTACCAGCTCTCTTGAGCAGAACCGGACTGTATATGGCCCTTGTGTGCTACACACGGTCCCTAAACTACCAAAAAGAAGAAAATTAAAATAGAATAGTTGATGCGTGAAGCTGACAGTTGTTGAGCCGCTGTTATCTGCGCCAGATTACGGTCGCTATGAGATCCGGTACCGGTCAAAGACGGAGGGCGGTATTGAGATTGGAGCGACTGGGACCTGTCAGCACGAGTCGGGCGCCGTCGTTGCGCTGCTCTGCGCCAAGAAGAGCTGGAAGGAGAAAGGTGCATTGTGTGCATGGCTCTACTCGTTGGGGTCAAGTTGTTCCATAATAATAATGAAAATGTTAGGTTTAATGTCCGTTTCTGCGTACAAGGTTGTCGTCGGGGAAGTGGCAGACGAATTTGTCAAAGGATGTACGAAGTGATCGCGTAATTTGCCAGAACGCGTCGTCTTCTTTGCATGTGAATCTTGTGAGCGTATTTGTTTTGAAGCGTTCAATTGAGAGTTGTGTGAATGATCTTGAATATTCAGATAACTCGCCAGTAACAGGGAGTTATTTGAATTATCAGTGATCTAACTTGCGCGATCTGATTGGATCGTGACGTCACATCTGTTCTGTGAAAATATAAAATAAATAAACTCAGAGTTGAGCGATTGAGCCTAAATCAGTTGTTTAGTCGAGCGTTATTTCAATGATCTCAGATCAAAATGAGATGAGCCAATAATCGCGTATTGAAATTGGATCTGAGATCTAATTTACGCGATGATCTATTATTACGCGCACTGCAGATCTACACGGATTTCCTGTGACGTCATCAACTGTGGTGGAACGGTTTTAAACATTTAGGGGGCAGGCCTTCTTCTATAACTACCCATTGTTTTCCCCCAAAAGACATTTTTTTATTTCCATGCAGAACTCGCGAATAGGAGGAGCGAGGGGAGTAAAGGACATTTTTCACAATTTCCACCAAGGGCAGCGCTGAAATGCCTCCCCCTCTCAAAATGCCCTTGCCAAAGGCCCCCTCCGAAAACACTTAACTGCTCCTCGAAATCGTCAGTGTTAAATTTGAAGGGGCATAGATAGGGCTGTGCGGCCCGTGCTCCATTGCAGTCTAAATTTGGGGGCACAGGCCTCCCTGCCCCCGCAACTGGCTGCAGCAGACAGACGATGGTTGACTGGTCTGCGCAGGAGTGACACTGATCCTGAAGGGCAGCAACGAGCAGAAGCTGACGATGTGCCTCAGCACCGAGGACTGTCTGACCAAGGGCATGAAGCAGTCGGCCAACTTTGACTTTGTCCCGCTTCTCTCCCAGTCGAAGGTTCAGCTCAAGTCGGCCTACCAGAACAGCTTCGTCAACACAAGTCTTGGCTTTGAGTTTCTTGGGACGAACATGCTGAGATCGGTCGTCGTTGGATCGCTGGTCACCGGGTGAGGCCCAGAGAGATACGCGCAGAAATGATTCGAAATTGTAAATTTTTTTACGAGAGGCTTTCAGATATTTGTGTCGTTTATATTTGTACTCTTTGCTCTGCAAATGAAAAAAAACTGGCTGTTTTTTCTTTTTTATGCTCATATGAATGCATTCACAAATATTTGTGACTTTAATTATTGTAAGACTGGTTTTGGTACTCTTATTGCCTCTTATCAGAACGAAAATCAACATTGGTGATTACACATAAATATTATGATATATCGTCTAACTTAAAAATTTCTGACTGAGTGCATTGTCTGCAGTGGATGGGTTGTGGTGCCAGGTGGAAGGACTGCTACCTGGGCGTGCAGATGGGCTACGATGTGGGCAGGCGCGCGACGTCCAAGATCGAGCTAGCAGCGGCGCACTACTGGAGTGACACGACCATTCTCCTCTCAACGTCAGTCCTTACTAATCATTACTATTCATTACTATTCGAAGCGAGTCTGTCATGACTGTTCATTACCATTTACCAATGATTACTAATGATTACTAGTTGTTATTAATCATTACTATTTATTACTAATGATTACTAAACATTGCTATTCATAACCATTGATTACTATTCGAAGCGAATCTGCCTGGCATAACTATTCATTATTAATGATTATTAATGATTACTAATTATTACTAATGATTACTATTTATTACTAGTCATTACTAATCATTACTATTCATAGCCATTCATTGTTATTCGAAGCGAATCTGCCTGGCATGACTATTCATTACTAATGATTACTAATAATTACTATTTATTACTTATCATTACTAATATTTACTATTGTTGGGGACTATTGTTGCTGCTCAATACTGCACGCGCAATACAGCGCAGCGGTTCGATAAATGTTACTTAACCCTTTCAGGCTCAATTGTGCGACTCTTATGGTGCTAATTGTGCTATATAATAAGTGCTATTCAGTGTAATTCTTTAGCAGTTTATGTTGTCACTGACGTGAACCGGTGTGTACGAACATCCCGATGTCAACGGCTTGGACGAGGGCAATTGCTACAGAGCTGCTGTGGTGTAAGGGCTCGACGGCTTATGGCTCTGCGAGATAGAAAGGGAGAGAGGGAGTTTATGCTTGAGGTTTTGCCAGGCTGTTTGGCATTGGGATAGACCTCCGTGGAACTAATTTTCATCAAGGAAACAATGGTGTGACATGTAGCAAGTTTAAAAATTGTCGTAGGATTTATCGTAAATAAAAAAAAAAAGTTTAGCTGCAAATTATGCATTATTAGAAATTAAGCTAAATTTGCATGCGGCTAATTTGTCGCTATTTGTTTCGTTTCATTCTGACCTTTTATTATTGTCGATGCTCATTTAAAATAGTGAATTTTCATCTGTCTCGGTTGCTTGATAATATTTTTTAAAAGTGAAATATACAACGATCATGAATAAAGTGCAATGGATTTGGAGTGAATTGCGCTATGATTTAGCGTGTACCATGTTGTTGTGGCAAATTGATGTATTGCTGTTGCACTAGGAGCAACTTTCAGGAAGCGCAGTTGCTTCTCTATCAGAAGGTGAACGACAGCACCGAAGTGGGAGCGGAATTCTCTGGATCACGCGGTGCATACGCCAACAAGATCAACTTTGTCGGCAAATATAACTTTGGCAAGGATATCATCCTTAAGGTTAGTCCGGCAAAACGTCTCCTCAGAAACGATATTGAAACAGTAGCGTAGGCAGAATTCAATTGTTTGATGAAAGCCGCATTGTGCGGTGCTTCGATCTGCTGGAGGACCGGGGATTGAAATGGCAGTGGAACGCAATTTGTTTAGCGGTATAATTCTCAAGGATTTACTATATGCAGAGTGAGTCCAAAAAAAATAACCCCCTAGCGAAAGCACGATAACTCGGTCAAAAATTAATATTTTTGTTTCATATTTGCAAGGATTGTAGCTGAGATAATTTGCAACAAGAGCACCAAATTTCA
>JAQIWG010010133.1:0-10182 GCA_034695025.1 Chamaedrilus cognettii
CTTGTAGTGTGATCGTCACGTGACATACACCTCTTGTGATGTAACCAGCATGTGATAAACATCTCTTGTAGTGTGATCATCATGTGACACACACCTCTTGCAGTGTTCACACTGAGGACTAAGTGGTGCTCTCTTGACTGCTTGCAGTGATGTGTCGCAGAATTGCTGGATGTCGTATTTTCTGTAAAATTGCAAATTCTTTTCTAGTTTTTGTTTTTAGACTTTCAAAGTGAAAGTCTTGACTTGCATGTAAGAATTAGTTTCAGCTGATTTGTATAATGGTTCCGTGTGACTGTAGTCCGTGTCGGCCGCTGCTGCGGGGGGGATGGCGGGGCTAGGGGGGGGCTACTACAACCCCTTTGAGCTCGGGCTGCTCGACGCCCTGCACGGCCCTGTCACGTTCAGCCCCAACCTCTTCAAGACCTCCACCCCTGGCAGTCGGGCAAGTTGTCCTCTCTCCTCAAACCTGTACTGCATCTATCCTTCATTGATCATCTTTTGTTTAAATGAGTAAATGTAATATTATGAAGCTCTTCATGTGCGCGTAGTATGGACTGTGGATATATATTCTCTCCTCGGATGTTACGCTAGAGTGTAGTGTGCACGTGGGTATGGAGTCGTTGGCTGTTTTAGGAGCTTATCTCCATCGGTTCTTGCTGCTGCACACTGGGCTGTCTGACCTGGTGCACCGACACAGTGCAGCCTGACTGCTGATTGGCTGCAGGCCTCGCCGCCGGGCTTCCATTGGTCGATAGACGAGATCGCCGTGCTCAAGCCCGCCGACATTGACGAGAGCGAGGCCGGGTCCGACACCTGGCTCACCGGGTCAGCGCCACTTCTTCTTTGTCTTACCGTACTGCTGCTAATGCTGAACTTCGCTATCTTCTTGGTCGTGATTTGGTCTCGTTAATTAAGTAGGCCACTGCTTTATTTCAAGAAGCAGTGGAATAAATTATACCTTTGCCTCAAATCTGTACACTTGCTATCACTCTGCCGCTGGTTGCAGACACAACGCTGAGTTGGAGGAACGCGCCCAGCGAGCGATAGAGACCTACTTCTCTTCTCACATCATCGTTCCCTCACCCTGGACCGGCAGCACTGAGCGCAAGCAGCCCTTCAAGCTCCCTGCCACCCCCGGTCAGTTCCCCCCACCCCCGGTCAGTGCCCCCACCCCCGGTCTGTGCCCACACCCCCGGTCAGTGCCCCAGTCTCAAATGTTATTTTTGTGTGGTATTATTTATTTATTTATTTGATTTTTTCATGTGATATTATTCATTTATTATCGCTGTTCAAACCTGGTGATGGTTCTGATTGATGGCAAGGCTTTGAGTCGCAGCAATGAACCACGGTCAGAAATAACCGCACTCGTTACTAGTTCTTGTTAATAGTTACTAGTGCAGTAACTTGTTTGTTATTTTTAAATGCAAATAGTTCTTTTGGCTTTATTTTTGTAACGGCTACATTCAGGATGAACGTGTCGTGGTTGCCTGTGCAGCGAGTGTGTGCGCGGGGGGCGGCCAGGGGGACAGTCCGATGATATTCTGTGGCGTGGGCGCGGGATCCACTGCCCCCCCCTGCAGGGAGGGAGAGGGGGCAGACTCTGCGATCAGGCTAAAAGCTAGCCCTCGACGATTACGAACTGGTCAGTACTGCTGCTGCTGCTGCATTCTATAGTACTGATACACACAGCACTGGTCCCTATAGGCAGGACGGCAGCATCAGACGTGCATGGATGAAGTAACGCCTTGCTGAAGGGTGCAACGAGTGACTCGACGTATATCTCGGGGGCCGGCTGACAAAGAATTCTTTTTACGGATGCTATTAGTTCTACAGCACCGCTGAGTCGACGTAAATCGACAACGAGTTATTGAAGCAAGCGCGGACACATTGAGTGTGTCTAGAAGTTAAATCAGTTCTTGAGGGTGTGATTGATACTGGTTCTTGGATTGACCCCAGGCAGCGTTTCACTCAGAGAAGGGCCCTTCACCCCTCACCTCTCTCCCCCCACATGAAACGACAAACAGCTCTGTCCTCTGTGTGCAGTGTCCGTCCAGACCTGCCTCACCCTCCCGCTCAACTTTGACCTCGAGGCCATTCTACCCCCGCAGCACTACACCCACGACACTTATCCCATACAGCAGGCAGAGTCTCGTGACCTAGCTGCGCTTCCATTGGACGATGAGCCAGCCAGTCAGGATGCGGCAGGAGTGAGCAACAATTCGTCGCTGCGTCGAAAGCTGTTTTTCCATGGAGACGATGATACAAACATCAGCCCAGTGCGCATGCACCCTGGGGAGGGGGTGGGGGGGGAGCCAGGCCCCCTCAGAGCACAGGGGGCGCAGGGGTACGCTCGTTTTGCTGCTCTGGCGGGGGGCATGGAGGCAGGGTCTCCTACTGTGGTATGTTGCTTCAATCTAATAGATTTGAAGATTTTACAAATATTTTGAACAATTTGCTATTTTATACAAGACTGATATTGTGCAATTTTAATTGACACCTTTACGCAGGACCTGATCTGGTTTTTGAAAATTAGCAAAAGATTTGCAGAAAAACTTTTCACCGGGTCGTAACTTGTTTCGCCATATTTGTTACTTCTGTTTCCTTCGGGTGCACTGGAATACATCAAATTTGTTGCTCTTTTCATCACCGTAGAGCCAGTAATTGAACTTCTAAGAACAAAGGATGAATAAAAAAATCGCCATGGGCTTTCGCAAAATGGAAAAAAGTTTGCCATCTGCAAAAAAAATCTATTTTGGCGACTGGCAATCAAGCCCTGCTTTTTACGAATATTATGCAATCTTTTTGTGAAGATTAATTATACTGAAGTCAAATTTGACTGGCAGGACACGTTCTCATCCAGTCCAATCAGCTTGCAGCACACGACGCCCACCGTGCGACGTTGCTCCACCGCTCCTCACCTCACCTTGGACTTGCCCTCCATGTCGCCCATCTGCCTCGATGCCACCCCTCCCTTCAGAATGGACTCGTCCGGGGTCAACCGGTTTGATCGGCAGGCGCAGCTGTCACCAGGGGAGTCACCGATAGGCAGAGACACCCCTCCAAGAATGGACTCTCCCTATCTGACCCGGTCTCTGCACTATCAGCGAACCACGCCGTGTGAGTACTTTACACCCCCTCAGACAATGGACTCTTCCTCCCTTATCCGTGCCAATATATCCCTCTTCAATGTTTTCTTTTCTTCACTAGATAAGAAAACATTTAAGCTTAGACTCGTCTGTCTACAATGCTAAACATTTCAGAGATTGGACTCACTCTTTTCTTGTTCTGCTGTAAAAGCCTGTTTTGCTCTACTGGTGCTTACACTTGGTCAGATGTAAATTTTTTGTCATTTTGTGTGAGAAAATTTCAGATTACGATGGAAGTGATAATGTTTTTGTAGGCAGCACTCGTGGTTACGGATCGGGTGGGATCTCCGGAGGGCATCGGTTGTTTGGTGGGGGTTACCAGCCTCTTACTAGCAGTCCCGAAGTGTGCCCCTCGCAAGGTCTCAGCTACTTCTCCGCCACTCCACACTCATTGACAATGCGTACGTTCACTTTCACACGCATTAACGGCCTTCCTGACTAAGTTTAAATTGAATACTATTCGACTTTCGGCAGAAGGTTTAAACATTCATTGCAGACTCTGCACTAGTGTAGCCTGGTTACTACATGTTATGATTGAGATTATTGCTGCTTAGATTGTGAAATGTAGTAATGGTAATGAACTTCGATCGATTCAAAATGTGAATTCAACTAAAAGGAAGAATAGAATTTGCTGTGTCTTGGGATCGTCGCTGTAGGCCCAGGCCGTGATACAGTATTGTCACTGGTGCGTGTGTAGAGTTGACGCGACACACTGGCGACCCTGAGGGGGGCAGGGATTCAGCTGACGACCCTGCGAGCGGCAGGAACTCAGCTGGGCCGAGAGCTACAATGGGGCAGGTCCCAGACCGACAGACTGGTGCACCGGTCACCCCACCCCCTAGTCTGCAACATCAGACTCGCTCTGTATGTCATATCTTTGACCTGGCCGAGGTAGGGGCGCTGAAGGGGGAGGGGCCTCATTCAGAGGAGGGGGAGGAGTTTAGGTTGAGGGGGGCGGGGCTAGAAGATTGTGAGCTGAGCAGTGCTGCGGAGAGTTTTATGTTTGGTGTGGGGCTGGGAGCGATACTCTGCCCTGATCTGAGCACCCCACCCCCTAGTCTGTGTACCCCGCCCCCCGCACACACACAGGATTTGTTCTTGTACGAGGAGGGGCAGAGCTCAGAGCCGGTCTCTGAACCCGGCTCAGAGCCGGGCTCAGAGCCGGGGTCCTCGCACCAGTCCAGCGCTGATGCAGGCTACCAGAGCACCAGTCTCCCTCACAACTCACAGTCAACCAATGGCAGCGCAGCGTTGACCGACATGACACGACCCTGTGCTGAACTCTGGATCAATGACGACGACTGTGACACGCCTACCAATGACGTCAAAGCTTTCAACGCACAGCCTGTGCCTCTGAACATGAGCTTGGACTTTAGTGGCGTGACCTTTGAACTTGACTAGATGTGTCACCGTGATTGGTGAAGAAACTAACTCCGGTATTAATGGGGTCGGTTAGGAAATGTGAATCTGTTTCGTCTCTCATATTGCTCACTGCTCTCAGGACTGCATGTAGTCTGTGTTGTATGACAGCGTGTGAGCTTGACTATGACAGGATGTGCCTTGTGTGAGCATTTACTAACCATTTCTTACAAGTGGTTTGGGTCTTGACAAATAAAGTATGTTTAAGAAAGGCTTCCTTGTCTCAAGAGCTGAGCCATTTTTATGTCAACGTTATTTAAAACTGTGATGGTAGAGAATAGAATCTGTTAAGATGGGTAGCCATGTAATGAAGTTGTATTAGGATAATGATTGATCAGGCTTTATTCAGTAAGGTATCGCAGCACACTGACGGCTGTATGCACCAACTTTGAGTCGAGTTTATGAAATCTTCAGCTTGGATCAAACGTGTATCGAATAACCAACGAGATAATTTTCACAATGATCGATAGATCATTCGTTTATATTTATATCTATTTAGTTATGAACAATCGTTGGTGAATACAGCCATTAAAGATTACTATTATTAAGTTTGAACGTAGGTTGTGTTTCACTTTGACTGTGTGAGATGTATACGTGCTCCTTTACAACAGACATATAGCCTACATTATAGTAGGTACATATTTTTATATATTATGGATTGTTATAAATCAATTACAGATCTCCGACTTCAGTCAATTTGTTGAAGGTATTTGATATTAATTAATTGCTGCTGCATTATTTCAATGAACTTAAAAAGAAGTCGATTGCCTTTGGCATAGATTCAGACTCGTAACAGACAACTTTTTCTAGGCTTTGATATTAGGAACCAGTAGTAAAGTCTACTAAAGTCACTGAGAGAACGTTTTACAACAGCTTCAGTACATCACAAACAAACATGAACAACTATTGCTTAGTTGCTACGTTAAATAAACACAACTTTCAAAAGAACTCAGTTTTTCAAATACCTCAATATATTTCAATTCTAAAACTAAATAAAACGCCACATATTCAAAAAAACATGCTTCTATTGTTTAACTAACAGTTGAAGAATGGCTTAGAGTTGTCCACTTAACTGCCCAGCTGTTCAATGGAAGGTTGCAGATTAGATCAAAGATCATTATTTCGTCCAACCAATCGGCTCATTAGATTTGAGATCATTACTTCATCCAACCAATCAGCTCAGTGATACTTTGATCTAAAATCTATTTGCATGATGTGATTAGTTACTGAAACATTGGTCTTAGATCCTAATCTCTCAGCTGTCCATTGAACAACTTATCATACAGAAGAGATGCGAATGTTGTGTAAGCATAGAGCGCACAGTGCACATACTAGTGAGTCCAAACACGTCCACGCCACGCACGCCGACTGTAAACCATCCAAACGCTACAATACAGATGTGGACACTAGTCATGTAGTCACTCAACCTTAAAATAGCATCTGCAGGGCACCCATGGACCACAACCCGCGCCCCTCACAGCCCGCGCCCCTCAAAGTTAACACTTAACATGTAGCTACAGCCCGCACCCCTCAAAGTTAACACTTGGCATGTAGCCACAGCCCGCACCCCTCAAAGTTAACACTGCTCGCTGTGCTCAAGGTATGCTGTGCTCAAGGTTCAGTTCTCAATTCTTTCAGTAGTTCAACAGCACGCACACGACTCAGCAGCAGCCCTGCACCACCCACTTCACTTGATGACGTCACAGGGGTAGTGTGTTGCAGGGAGGGGGCGGCCCCTAGTCACGGTCACGTGACAGGCTGTGACCCCGTGGGGAGCGATCCCTGGAACGATCACGGTCCCTGCACATGCAATAACACGCTGCTAGATACACACACAATCGCGCAGACAAGCAGGCACGTTTTAGCCTATATTGCAGCATACTGTGAAAGGTTGCAGTGAACATACATACCGGCAATTATATAAACAGGAAAAGTCCGATCAATCTCAGTGGAGAAGTATTGCAGTTATCGGTACACAGAAATGTGCAGACTTGACAAGGCCAGTTGAGAGGGATGCCGCCGAATATAGTGTATCAGTATGACAAGAAGCCAGACTGTGTATCAGTACAACACGAATCCACTGTATCAGTAAAGAAGCCAGACTGTATCAGTACGACAAGAAGCCAGACTGTATCAGTACAACAAGAAGCCAGACTGTATCAGTACGACAAGAAGCTAGACTGTGTAGTACCTGCTGGCGCTCCTGCTGTAGCTGCGACGACGAGCGCCACGCGAGCGAGATCTAGAGCGCGACGGTGTCCTACAAACACCCTATCAAACAATTAGATACCGCGACCTACTTCTGTGACCCAGCCTGGCTCAATGAGGGACTAATTAACCCGCTAGAGCGCCAGTACATTGTCACACATTGCATGCTGTTCATGTTTGCCCCTCATGCTACGCATATCAGTGATTAAGTATCAGTCTTCAGAAAGTAACCAATTGAACAAGCATGCGCCTCATCCTTTTTTTACTGTACTTTTTTATGATCATAACTAAGCTTTCACTACTGCAACAACGCAGGTCACAAGGCAGTAGCCATTCTACAGCAGCAGCCATCTCTGCACAACCGGGCCTCCAATTGTCTAATTTCTATACACACCGTTTAGCAGTCCAAGATCAAAGGGTGGAGGGGGGTGGGGGGGGGGCAAGGGGGCCCACAGCCATGCAACACTTACTCAAAGTCGACGACGTGTGCTGTGTGAGCTCACGGTCGACACATTATGACTGCAGCGCGGCGCTGACAGCGGACTACCCTAGCCTAGGTCATTCATTTGTTGAATAGCTGACATGGTGTAAGCTGGTGAGTTGAAGAGCTGCGCCGCTGAAGCAGCAGCTAGCTCAGCGGTTGTATCTCAGGCTGATCATCAGCTAACTAACGCAGACCGCCGATACTTTTTAGATGACCTTTCTCTCCTACGGTAACTGATGTGGGATCATGCTCAGTAAGACTAGCACTATCGACTGCAGCCATACATTCAACTGGTGCTGCTGCACACATCACTGCTGGCCGAGGTCTCACGGCTCATTGCATAGCAGTGAAGCAGGCTGAATGTGTTGTGTGCAGACAGTTGTCAGATGTCTAAACGTTCAACGTGTAGGTAGAAATTATGATCGCCCAGGATAGCAAATGCTGAACAGCTGGGTCATGTTGATAATCTAGGATTGATAGGGTTGAGATGGTTGAGAGTTGACTGCAGCAGAGCTGATCTATCAGTTGAATAGTGGCAGTCAAACTTTACTGATGGCTGAATTTTGTTCTCAGTTGGGCTGAATTTTGTTCTCAGTTGGTTGATTTTATCCTCTGCAAATATTTGCAAAGCACCGTTAGAATACTATTAAAGGACATGGATACAATCAAATATTGGCTATGCTTTGACTGCCACACTAACTGTGCACACCATCCACTTACTTAGCGATCGTCATCGCTATCCTTAGTCAGATTTACCAAAACAGACACGCTAAATATTGACAGTTAACGATCATGAAAAAATAGTCCGCAATAGTGCATCCTTAATTTAAGAGCAGCAGAGAATCACGTAAAGACACATTGATCATTTGTACGATTCTCCAACTCCCATATTATGTTGTAAAGCGCGTCATGGAACACAGGGAAAGGGAGGACAGCCAATTACGAAACAAGCATATATGTAATGTGTATTAACTAAGTCCATAGACTTCCATATGCCCTCGTGTAAAATTCCATCAAGGCACAGATATCCAAACTGAGAAAGAGAATCGACGAGCAGTGCCACTTCAGATCTCGATTATCCACATCTAATCTACAACTCCTAGAATCTACAACTGGCAGGGATTCTTACATTTCTTTGTAGTGGTTTACCAAAGCGTTTTGGAATGGACTGTAAACTATCGGTCGGTAGACAGCGCCTAGGAGCAGACACCGCAGGGCATGCAGCACAGATTAGGTCTCCACACATACACTAGGGCTCAACACACAGACTAGGGCTCAACACAGACCTTCTGCGCCTGCTACCGCGCGACTTGGGGCAGTCGTACGAGTAGTGGCCGCGCTCGCCGCACCCAAAGCACCGGTCGCTCGGGTCAAACGCGCTGCGACGCACCGACGCACCGCCGTAGCGTTGGGGGGAGGGGCCCCTGCCCCCCGCGTCCCTCATCCACGGCTTGGGTCGCACCTTGCCCGTGGCGTGCTCCACGCGCGCGCGCGCACCACAGATAGTCCTGCACACACAATGCGCACCACAGATAGTAATGCATACACAACGCGCACCACAGATATTCCTGCACACACAATGCGCACCACAGATAGTCCTGCATGCACAACGCGCACCACGGATAGTCCTGCACACACACCCACGCTTACTAACTTGCTTACTTGCTATACACCAACCAGATCAATCACCACATTTGATTAAATATTCACCACATTTAGTTATTCATATTCTGTCTTTGATTCAAGCTCCCCAAATTGTGTTAAATTGATCCGTTATCATGATTGCAAGATTCTGGTTAATTTGAAATGTGGATTGATTTTCAAGACAAAGTTAAACAATTAAAAAAACGCTAAAGCTTGCTTCATGCACTCATTATATGCTATTGACGTGCAGTGACACAGACTAGGGTACCACTCACGTTCCGTCCAGCCCGCGCACTGCATCCTCTGCGTCCCGCGCGTCCTCAAACTCAACGAAAGCGAAGCCAGGGGGGTTGCGCGCCACCCAGACGCTCTTGAGGGGCCCGTAGTGGCTGAAGGCGCGCTCGAGGTCCTTCTCATCCGCCTCGCGCGGCAGATCCCCAACGTACACCTTGCTCTCCGTGTTCTCGTCGCGGTAGCGAGACATCGCTGCTGCTGCTTCGGCGGCGCACACTACCAATCAGTGATACCATTAAACCAAAAAGGAATATCCCTAGATTCTGGGTATCTCAGCAAAAAATATCCCTACATTGCATTTTTTTAAATATCTGCAGCTCTGATAAAATGCACAATTAATTTTTTTTTTATATTGCCACATATTTGGGGATTGCGTTAAAAATGAGATCCCTAAATCTCAAGTATCCCTAGATCTAGTCATATCCGGTGATTCTTTCATGGTTTGCCCCAATGGTAACTTTTCCATCTCCGACAACAGGTAGCTAGCTACCTGTGCTCGAGATAGGACTTTTACCATTAGAAAACTTGAAAATCAGCTGAACTATAACTTTGATCGGGGGTACAGGAACAACATGGGAACGCTCTTTAGCATTCTCCGTACAATAGATTTTTATGACAATTTGTCATTTTCGTTAAAATGTTTGCATAAAGCAGGTAGGTATATATATAGGTAGGTTTGGATCGTTTCAGATCGTTGCAGATCGGTTCATATCATTTCAGATCGTTTCAGATCATTTCAGATCGTTGCAAATCGTTGCAGATCCTTCCAGATCATTTCAGATCGTTGCAAATCGTTGCAGATCGCTCCAGATCATTTCAGATCGTTGCAAATCGTTGCAGATCAGTTCAGATCATTTCAGATCGTCGCAAATCGTTGCAGATTGTTTCAGATCATTTCAGATCGTTGCAAATCGTTGCAGATCGCTTGGATTGCCACAATATCATTGAGAACATAAATGTAGATAAAACAACTTTTTGTCTACATTG
>JAQIWG010010134.1:0-10182 GCA_034695025.1 Chamaedrilus cognettii
GGCGGGGGACAGGGAGACGGAGGACATGCTGGTGGGGGACATTCTGGAGGGGGGCATGGAGGAGGGCATGGGGGCGGACATTCTGGAGGGGGACAAGGCGGCGGACAACATTGGGGCATGGGACAGCAGACGGCCGGGGGACAGAGCGGCGCAGCTGGAGGACACTTCTCCTTGTCTTCCTTGCAGTCTCCCTCCGCACCAGTCTTGTTGATTAACTGCTCGACCTGCGTAGTAGCAGCATGGCTGGGTCCAATGCTGTTTGTGTCACAGATTGTTATCGTAACTGCTATTGACTTTTTGTGTTACAGAAACACAGCATCACAACTGGGGCTAGTGACACACATGCACATACACCGCACACACACACATGCATACATAAGAACGAACCTTCAGCATATACTCTTTGTACGTCGTCAGTGGGACTGGCTGGCGTGGCCCGCACCTACGATTCAAGCAAATTATGTTTTTCCATCTCCGTTTGCATGACATATTCTTGGTGCGTTAAAAGTGCAATATACATACATACATACATGCTTACAGACATAGATACACACACACACGCACCTATACATATATATGTACTCATACATACATATACACATACATTAAGTTTATATGCTATACATCTATACATTGATACGTACATACAGAGACAAAGCTCCAGTACTGTACGTACGTCGTCGGTGGGACTGGCGAGCATACACACACACACACGCATACATAGACACATACAAAATTACAACTACACATGTATACATTGATACGTACAGTGAGACTCAGCTCCAGTATTGTACGTACGTCGTCGGTGGGACTGGCTAGCACGGTGTAGCTGCACGCGTTCCAGTGCTTTGTCTCGCAGCTCACAAAGTCGCTCTTGGGCGGGTTCTTGACGCCGCACTTGGACCAGACGGTGACGACCCCGCGGGGCGGCACGACGATGCTGGGCTCGAAGCAGTATGAACGGTAGACAATCGAGCCGTCCTCGCGCTCGACGCGCTGCAGCAGCTGACAGCCGCCTATGTCGACGCACTGCGAGCACACGCACACACACACACACACACACACAGACCTGAATATATGAGGAATCGCATCGCAATTTGCGAATCAATTTGACCCCTTTTGCGAATCGAACACAAATCTAGTTTGCAATGTTTGTGAATCAAAATATTTGCAAATCAAGGTTAAATAAACTGCCTAGTGCCAGTGTAGCCTACATTACAAACACTGCAACCTAGCACGGATTGACTTTCAGTTTACGTGACGTGCGGCTTTAACAGTAACCGATCGACGTCCCTACTGTATCAAATGGCGAGAATATAATACTTCAACTATTTTCATACTAATTTTACTATTATTTATACTATCATTATATTATTATATTATTATATATTATTACATTATTATTATTATATTATTATATTATTATTATATTATTTATACTATTTCATACTATTTTTGCATATAAAGCACAGTGCTTGCAAATTACCGCAAGTCCCTGACACAACAGCTATGTAATTCATTTGGCGATTTTAAGAGTTGAGATTAAGAATTCAATAGCACATCGGTTCAGATACCGGCCACGGTAAAGATTCGAGTCACTTCGTTCATACACCCTTGGCAAAGGAGGTATAAATTCGTCAGCCCTGCATAATCATCAATTGGGGCGGAGTGCAGTAGTGAAGTTGAAGTTGAAGTGAAGTAAAGGAATGTTTTTTCACAGACCGGATGTCCTGCCGTCCACCCTGCCCAATAGTGGGAGCAGGGGCAGGGCTACTAGGCACAGTTTACTGTTGTGTCCTGGACTAATGAAGCGTTACATGTACCTTGCTGCAGCTCTCGTTCTCCAGACGAATGTACTTGGGGTTGATGTCAAAGAACTTCACACACTCCACTCCACTGCAACCCAACATGACACACTCCACTCCACTGCAAAACAATATGACGTTCTCCACTCCACTGTATTACAATATGGTACACTCCACTCCACTGCAGCACAACTAACTAACCTCCTCTTTATCGTGTAATCTGTTAATGTCCATGTTTTCACGCAGGTTTACACGCTTTTGCCCGCCCTGATCTGGACTGCTGGAGCTGGGCTTTTACAGCCGGATGGCCTTTCTGACGCCAACCAAATAAATAACTATCTGGCACGGGGCCACGTTAATCATCTCTCCAGGGGCCTCATTCAGGAAGCGATCTTCTGACAATCTTAAGGCCGGTTGCTAGACTTCGATTTGAAGTGCGATTGTAGTCCAAATGTAGTCCGATGTTGTAATCCGAATTAACCAATCAGATTATTCGATACAATTATTTCATATATTTTCATTGATTAATTCGGACTACAAAATAAAATCGCACTTCAAATCGAAGTCTAGCAACCGGCAGTTAGTCTTAAGATTGTCTTAAGAGAATCTTATGAAAATCTTATATTTTTTATTTGAAGCTCCAGCCAGTCGAGCTCAAACCGAATGATGACGTCACGGCGGGCGGTGATTGGATTTTATTTGCTTTAAATTTCAGTTAGGATAAAGTTTAAGAAAATGTTAAGAAATGTACGTAAATGTGGCCCCAGGACTCCAGTCTCCAAAGTAACAAAGTAGAAATAATTGTTTCCATCTTACACAAACTTTAGTTGTTTTATATCAACAAACTAGTCCAAATAAACAATTTACAGAAATGCTTCTGTGCACAAGATCGTCAAGAAGCTTCATATGGTCAATCATGTCAAAAGCTTTAGATATATCTAGCGCATACATTTAAAATCTTAAATTGATTAGTTGAACTAGATCTTCTATTGCACAGCGTGCTGAGGGTGCGCTGCTGCAATCACTACATTGGGAGGGGAATCTAGCTGATCCTATTTGCTACAGATATTAACTGCCTAGGCCTAGCGTATTAGTTATATTACTAAGACTCAACGCGCAAATGCACAACTGCAGTTTAATACAACAGAGTAAATGGGAACGACTAAACGCTCACCGCGCGCAACGCACCGCAAGCCTAGACTACCCTAGCAAGCGCTCACGCCTCTTCTGCGTCCTTCTTCCGAGTTCTCCCTGACCATGGTTGCGGCGCTGCGCCTTGTAAAGGAAAGAGGCAAACAATGGCCATTACTTAGGTGGGCGCTCCTGCGTCAGCAACAACATGAGGAATTCGCCCTTGAGGACCTCCACATGGACCCCCGCCCCGGATCACGCGATCGTTCGATCCCCTGATTGGTCCTGGCTGATCGTCCGATCATTAACCCCGAGTGCAGAATCTAGCCACATCGCTGCCATTGGCTGATCCCACATCAGGCCATAGGTCATGGTAAATATCCATGACTTCACCAAACACCCACGCACATATCAGACAGCTTAGTGGTTCCGCTCAAGCCACCGCCCGTCCAAGCCTGGCCGCAAGTCAGGACCATATATGGATATGAAGTTACGCGGCTAGTATGCACCACACCCAACACAGGCTAGCGTGCACCACGCTTAGCGTAGGCTTGACTCCTCGTTCGATACCTTATATGGTTATGACTGCGCTGCATCACCATATATGGGCATGCGTTCGCGCGGTTGGCGTGTCAACCAGTGCAGACAGTGTAATGACTACATCCAGGCCCGGGACACGCCCTGCTGTGATGTAGGCTAGTGGCCCTTTGCCTCCAACAGCACTTACTCAGTACAGATATACATGTAGGCATATAAGCTAGAGCATGCAGACTAATAATAATAATGCATTAATAACTTATAACTGTAACACTTCACTGCTACAAGATTACTGGACAGCTATTTCTTAGTTCATGTGATTCTCCAATACATGTGCTTCTCAGTGAAAATGCATGAAATAAGGCAAAAGTTGCGCCTGCCTTAACTAAATGCCATACAAGCTTTTTCATGAACGCTGCAGATGCGAGCCTACGAGCGGAGTGGCAGTCAATAGAATGTGAAGACAGCCATGTATTGATATCACGACAACCACATTTTAATTAAAACTTTCATGCATGAAGTCATGCATGAAGTATGCACTCTGCCAGTCTGCCTGCTTATTTCTATACTTACAATTGTCACTGAAGTCCTGCTTCAACATCATCTCATTATCTTTGCCTCATTTCCCTCTTCTTCTCTGTTTTAAAACACTCTTCGCTAAACGTCTCGCATTATACATCAATCCTCGCTTCATCAATGACTACCCTTAAACTTAATTTAAACAACCATTATAAAAACCAAACACACGCGCAGACACATAAATATTTAAATGCTTATATCATTAAAGGGTCTATAAATAAATATGGTACCTAAACGTCATCTCCTTGTCCTTGTCCTTGTCCTTGCTCCCTTCCTTCTTTGAGTTCAGTGAGCAAGTGCACGACGACTGGGCATCAGGGGCCTTTCCGTCATCAGCCTTCTGCCCTGGGGGCTTATCTGAGGGTGGCTTTCCGCCGGCGCTCTTATCTGAGGGGGGTTTCCCTTCGGAGCCTTTGGCTGAGGGGGGCTTCCCTCCGGCGCTCTTGTCTGAGGGGGCTTTCTCTGAGAGGGCTTTCTCGGAGGGGGCTTTCTCTGAAGGGGCTTTTTCGCCAGCTGTTGAGGCCCGTGATTCTGCGGCCGGTCCGCCCGGCGTTGAAGTCCGTGGCTCTGCGGGCGGTTCGCCTGCCACTGAGGCCCTCTTCAAAACAGAATAAGATAGTTCAATTATATGAAACTTTATTCGCCACATTGGACAGACAAACAATCAAACAACATCAATTATATAAAGAAAAAAGAGAAAAAAAGTGAAATGAACAGTAGTCAAATGTTGCTACGGTCATAGCCAATTATTGAGACCTTATGTATTCGTAAGCTGAAGAAAATTCCGGGAGGTAGGGCAAGAAAAAAATGGGATAGCGAAAAACTGAAACAAAGATGGCTTTCAACAAGATATGGATAAACGAAAAGACGACAAGAGAAATGTAGAGGAAAGACGAAAGGTTATGAAAAAAATCAGTTGAAAGTGCAATGGATAACCTTGAATTGATTGGATTGGATGGATTCGAGATAACCTGGGATGGATTGGTTACAGCAGTATGGAAACCTTCCACCCCAACACTTTTTTGTCAACCCAAGTATTCTAACTCGCCGCCATCAGCCAACCATGCTCTGGCGTGACTGCAATTGTACAAGGTATAAGGTGCAAGGAACAAGATCCAAGGTAAAAGGTACAAGGTACAAGATACAAAGTGCAAGATACAAGGTGCAAGATACAAGGTGCAAGGTTCAATGTACAAGACACAAGACACGAGGTACAAGGTACAATCATCATCACCATTTACGTTTTACGTCCACTTTTCCGTGCTAGCACAGTTTGGAAATTTCCCACGATGAGTCTCATCGTGGGAAACGCAACTCTCGATTCTTTGCAATCTCTCTATTCATGCCGCCTTGCTCCTTTATATCGCTCTTTGGAAGGAGGCTGTAGATATCGTTATGAAGGGGTGAGCGTCAACAGAGAGATCGCAAAGAATCGAGAGTTGTGGGGAGTCCCATCGTGCGAAACGTCCAAACTGAGGAACCACGAAAAAGTGAATGTAAAACGTTAATGATGATGATGACGTGACGATGACAAGATACAAGACACGAGGTGCGCACCTTTTCCGCCCCGCCAACGCTCGGTGTCGTTGACTCCCTCTTGGTGATGGTCATCTCCGAGGCCGTGGGGGTCGGCTCCTCCTCCCCCTGACCCTCCGACGCGGGCTCCGTCTCTCCTTTCTCCGAGGCAGCGGCCTCTGGGGGGGCCTCTTCCGCCGCGGGAGGCGCCTCTTCGGCCGCGGGGGGCGCCTCTTCGGCCGCTGGAGGAGATTCTTCGGCCGCCGGGGGTGCTTCTTCAGCGGGGGGGGTTTCTTCCGCTGGGGGGGCTTCTTCGGCGGAGGGGGTTTCTTCCGCTGGGGGGGCTTCTTCGGCGGCAGGGGGAGGGGCTTCTTCGGCGGGGGGGCCCTCCTCGTCAGCGTTGTTGTTGTTGGAAAGGTCGATCCTGCGGCCGTTGCTGAGCATCGCAGAGTTGGTTTTGCGCATACGGGCGACCCTGGCGGGGTACAGCAAGGGGGTGGGATACACGGTATATACGGGTACAGGGGAAAGGAGGGCTTGATCTGCTAGTCGCCAAAATCTCAAAAGAATTTTTTTTTCGCAGTTGGCGCTTCTTTTAACATAAGCGAAAGCCCTTGACGGATATTTTATTCATCCTTCGTTCTTAGAAGTTAAATTACTGGCACTACGGTGATAGAAAGAGCAATAAATGTCATATATTCCAGTGCACCCAAAGGGAACAAATGGGTGAAAAAAATTGGGAGAAAAAAGTACAGTCTGGCAAAAAAAAAGTCCTATGGCAATTTTTTTGAAATTCTTTTGTCAAGGCCCATATCAGGCCTTGGGGGGAACACACGTGATATGCAGGGTAGAGGGAAAACACGCGATATGCATGGTAGAGGGGGAAGCATGCGATTTGCATGGTAGAGGGGAAACACTCAATATGCATGGTAGAGAGGGAAGCATGCGATATATACACGATAGAGGGGACACCACATGCATAACAAACGGTAGAAAGGCACCACGCGGTATTAACTACAAGGGAAACACAAAGGAAAATCGGCATCAGTGAAAACACGCCAAGCTGAGCTTAAGATCCTTTGATACAAATCTCCTCACCGTACCTCATATTTGTTCCGTCAAGGGTCGACGTTCATTTTCCATTGCGTCACCTACTGTTTGAAACTCTCTTGCTCTCCCACTCCAAACTTTCCCTTCTCTGCCATTGTGTTCCTCCGGTTTAAGTTAAAGTCACATCCTTTCCCACCATAAATATTTTTATATTCTCATATGAACACCTGCAAGAACTGATCCCCCTCTTCTAAATTCGACGAAAGATGAATTCCGAAAGACGAAAGGGTGGACCCCTTCATCTTGGACTTTCAACAATATAGATTGATGCCTGCCTACGGTGAAGGGAGGTCCCCGATGATGCCCTCAGAACACCGAAACGGACTCAGAACCCACTATTATTATGATTATTATTACACCAGAATTCTGGGAAACATGCGACATACACTGAATACAGGGAAAAACGCGGCATAAACAAGATATGGGGGGGGGGGGGGAAGAAGGGGGTGCTGACGGAGATTTTTGAGACAATAATAACCAGGGATGAGAGTTTTCTCGCAATCTTTCCGGAAGGTTTTTGATAGTTCGAGGAAGGCTTGAAACAGGCAGGTTGAAATATTTAACGGAGGGTTAACAAAACCCTTTTGCTATCAAAAAAATATGTATAAATTAACTAATAAGTCAAATATTTAGTAAGACTCATTATAATTTTTTTATATAAAATTTTGGAATCCCAGCAAAATAGTTAGGTCCCTACACAAATTTTAAATACTATAATAAAACAACAAAATGAAGAAAAAAATAAAATAAAGTATCAGAAGCGCTCCCACTTAGTGCTGATCTCGTCGCTGGCCGACACGCTGTTCGTAACCGCCGTCGTGCGCGACACCCGTCGAGGGAGCTCAAGGGCCACCTTGTCCTCCCCCTCTTTCGCCTCCTGCTCCCCCTGCCCCCCCTGGCTCCCCTGGCCGCCCTTGGAGTCCCCGAGGCTCGCCCTAGCGGGGCGCTGGGTGGGGGTGATGAGGCGCTGCTGGAGCTGCTTCACTTGAACGTCGAGCCGGGACTCAGCAATCTGGGGGGCGCTCTCTCCCCCGGCACCCCCTACCCCACCGGATCGCTCGGCGCGCTCGCGCCGCTGACATTGCTCTATCAGCTGCACAGAGACGCAGTCCAGCGCATATGGCCGAGTTACATTGGTTCTTCTGACCAGATACCGGTGTCTTTGGACTTTCGGCGCCTATCGTTGGCGCTAAAAGCATGTTTCATCTAATTACTATTTTTCTATGTATTATCAGCACCCCCCAACCGCTCACAAATTTCCTTTGTGAGGACTCTGTCTTCTAGAGGGCCCAAATTTCGTTTTTTATGGGTGAGCCAGCGCACTCTTAAGCTGGCCTAGCACAAGAACCCCATACCATATTGCAGATGGTTTAAGTGTGCTAGAATGATCGGGAAGGGCGCTCTTGCAGAGATTTCTAAGGGGATCGCTGGATCGCTGGTATCTCCATTTAAGATGGAACGCCGATCAGGCATAAACTTCTTCCATGCAAAAAAAGTATTGCAACGCATACAAAATACATCCAACAAGTTACAACGCTGACAACTGACAACGCTGACTAAATATGGTAAATCGAGCAACGCTGACAAAATAAACCCAAAAACACTACCTAAATGAACCAGACAATGCTGCCTAAATAAACACAACAACGCAACCGAAATAAAACCAACAACGCTCAAAAAGTAAACCCAACAATGCTACTAATGTAACTAACAACCTCCTTTGTTGTTGTTTTCTATGTCAATGTCCATGTTTTCACACAGGTTTAAACGTTTGCGCCTTGATGAGAACTGCTGGAGCTGCAAAACGCTGCCTAAATGAACCCAATAAAGCTGACAAGAGCCGAAAAGTTCAACAGCAGCAGTGACCTGTGCGATGCACGGAGTCTTGTCAGCCAGACATCCTCCCCCGTTCACTGCGTTCATCTCAAACACGCTGTCCCTCTCCCTGTCTGCCTCGTTGTCTCTCCCACACTCTGTCTCTCTCTCTTCCTCCTGGCCTGTCTCTCTGCATGCCTGTGTTAAGTATAGACATCGATAAATGCGGAATCCCGTCATGGGCGACAATGATCACGGACTGATTTGTGGACAATTTATCCCGCGGTTCTGAACTACAGCGTCATTGGGATTCAGATGAAAATTAGTTCAGATATTAAACAAAGGCCAAAACGACAACAAAACATAGATTTAACCAAACAGAACCAACAAGGTTCATGGAACAATCAGGTTCATCGAACTAAAAAGGTTTATAAGGTTTACCCTATATTTATAAATACCCTAAACTGAGAGTATTCTCGCTAAACCAAGGTTCATGAAATAATCAGGTTCATCTAACTAATAAAGTTTATAATAGCTTTGCACTGGACCAAACAACGAGGCTACTACCCAATAGGCATCTTACTCACAAAACAGAACTAACTTCAAATAGTGTGTGGACACCGTCGCGACACGACACGTCGATAGCACACACACACACCGGGAATTATAACGTTTTCAGATGCCCATATAGTTTAGTAGTACCAACTAAGTATCGTTATTTGGAAAAAGGTTCACCTTAAATTTATAAACACCCTGAACTAAGAGTTACTCAGTGTTCTCTAAAACAACTTTAAACCTTTTTATTCCGATTTCAAATCCTGCTTAACTTTCTGAACAACTATAGGGGCCTACCACCGCCAGCGTCTATAGCCGATGCGAAAGATTTTTTAAACAGGAAATGATTGCACAGTACAGTACGGTAGAAGAATATCTTGATACTTCAACGATAAGTAGAAGGCAGTCAGACTTGAATCAAGATCCGAATTACGTAGCGTGTCAGGAGGTTGGATTGAAAAAGAATCTGTGCTCTCTAGGAGGCGCTGAACTCGGCTGCAGTTCTGAATTCAAATGAGATACTAAATATGAATGGTAGTAAGGCCTCATTGCCACGATGCATATTTTACATGCAATTTTGCATACACTTTTACATGCAATTTTACATGCAATTTTGCATGCAATTTTGCATGAAAATTTGCATGCAACCATGTTAAGAAAATGACAATGAAAAAAATCCTTAACTGGGTTTCATGCACGGCTTGCATGAAAGCCATGCATGCAACCTAGTTAAGGAGCAAGCTTTGCATGAAACCCAGCTAAGGAAATTGTTCTCATGACAACGGTCGTCCGTTCGCCTTAACACGGTTGCATGCAAAATTGCATGCAAAATATGGGTGATTGAAAGAGACCGTAATTCTCCCATTAGAGCCAAGCGAGAGCACGGATAGCAGACCTGGCGCAGCATGCTAGGGTGGACTAAAAGAAAAAGATGCACCACTCAGCGCAGACATTCGGCTACAGACCAGCCTGTCGGTGCCGCTCGTCTCTGCGCAGGGCGGACACGCGGCGCGGTGAGCGCTGAGGGTGGAGGGCGCGACCTTCAGCGTCACCTGGGACGCGTCCCTCGAGGCGACCGGCGGGCCCGTCACTAACCCTAACCTGCGCATGCAGGGGCAGGGGGAGTTGGGGGGGG
>JAQIWG010010135.1:0-10181 GCA_034695025.1 Chamaedrilus cognettii
AATAAAAGAATTGTTGCACGACCGTCTCAATTTTTTGACTCACGTGACCACTTCTAGCCAATCACGACTTTCGAAACCGAATGCCTGTGTAAATTGACCAATTAGTAAATTTTAGCATCTTTCTCTTTGGTGGGATGCCGATTCGCTAAATTGACGTTTTACCTAAATTGGCCAATTTACTAATGGTCAATTTACACCAAGTTGGTGGGATCGGCGGTTAATCTGTAATAAAAATGTTAACTCCTGATTGAGAAAGCGGGCCTAAGCCTAGCCATAACAAAATCAAACTTTTGTGCCTGTATATATACTGCCTTAAAAATGCATATTGGCCTCTCTTCAAATATGGGCTACTATAGAATCGCGTGAATTGACGACCGGCGAGAGTGTCTTTGCATGGCCTAGAAAAGAATTGTTTAATGAAACGAGTGTGTATGAGGGCCATCAATAATGGGTCGTCGTGGGTAGGGGAGGGCGGGGTGCGAGGGGATACGTGGAGTTGCTTAATGAAACATTGCAGCGGCGCGTAACGAATCAACGATCCATCATCCGCGATCTCTTCCACGCCGGGTCAACTTGCCCCTCGCCCCCCTATTTTGCCCCACTCCCTGCCGGAGACGTAACCAGTAATTTTCAGTTTGTGGGGCACCTTCAGAGAATGCGGGCAGATTGAATTATTTTGGATCTGGGAGGCGTTGAAGCAAAATTGACACTGCCGAGGAGAATTTTGGGGGAGCGAAGAATTATTTTAAAACTTTTTGTAATAATTTGTATCCTGCATCATATGCACAATAACATCTAAATCTATATGTCTCGATTTTATGAGAAATGGGACTTTGCAGTTTTGAGAGGTGGGAGCTCAGCCATGATTTTAGATCAATATATCTTTCAAGGCTGTTTTCAAGGATAAAGTGTAGGGAAGATGTCTACGGCTGCAATTGGCCTACTCCTTCCAATTTTTAGGTGGAAATGAGGAAGTGCACGCGTGTGTGTATATATTAATATTTTAAATATAATTATTAATTAGAATTTTTCTTTTATATTGTTTTTCTATGGCATAGAACATTATCATGCAGTTGCTGACATTAAGACATTAGCTCACTATTTTCGAACATTCTGCGGGATGTTTGATTGTCTTATTTATTTCTTTTGTTGCGCTTACTTTGTCTGAGCTTCTTTTGATGCGAATAAAAGATTTAAAGGCATGTAGCACTCTCAATCACTCAATCAAGAGGAATGGAAAATTTTCTAGGAATGGCTTAACCATGATTTCTGGAGTATAGTTCTCCCAGTACCCATGCAGCATGGCTACATCCTTGTTTCTGGCCCAATGTCCTTCAAGTATCCCACCCATCCAGTCCTTGCTACAATCACGCGGCGGCGACTTTGCGCTTTTATTGCATCATTTATTGATCATGAAAGGAATTAATAGACTCGGCGTCGTGCGGCCGGGGCCACTGTGTAGCACCAAGACGTCGTGCAGTCAGGGCCACCGTGTATATCACCAAAACGACCTTCGGGAGTCCAATATTGGATTCACCCAGATTCCAGTGTATATATGGATGTGTTGCATGTTAGGGAATGTTAACATTTCATGAAAATTTCAAGGTTTCTCAGAAACACTATCTCATTTGCAGCCTTCAATGTTGTTTTTATAGTTTAGTTTGTATGTAGCACAAGACTGTAGACAGTCCGGTTCTGTGCAAGGGAGCCGGCACAGAACGCTCCCTCTTCTGTAGTCGCCTTTTATGACTCGCCCAGGGAAATCTGGGCTGCAAGTCAATTATCTGTTCCCCAGCCTGCAGGGGGTATAGTGCACAGTATTCAGAGAATGTAGCCCACACATTTCTTGTTGTTTGACAGCTTATATCCGACTTCGGTGAATAACTTTGAGTATTTGAGTGTGACTTTGGAACGTTTTGGTAGTGATGGTGTTGTCAAAAGACACTCTTTTTCACAATTTTTTTTTTCTGTATGTGTGTGTCATACTTTAAAACCAAATAGAAACTTAGAGAAACTTAGTGCCGAACAAACTGTATGCCGTAGTGACCCCAAAGATAGGCATTAAAACACCCCCCACCCCGTTTACCAATTAAGCTTCCTTTCTATGCGGCTGGTGGCGCCTTGCCTAACAAAGGGGATTACCCAGCAATGATATTACAGTATATCTCACCGACGTGCCACAAGCAAGGGCGCTCAGTTGAATGGACCAGTTGGGCACGCTCGAATAGAGGCGGTCGAGCGAAGTTTCGGCTTTGGCCATTCTTTCTTCTTAACTCTTTGACAATGTCGTACTTGCGTTTCTTTAATTAACTTTGAACCCCACAAGGTAGGATCAACATATCTTAGGGATAAGGCTGATTTAGAGTTTAAGTTGAGGTTAGGTCTAGCTAGTTGATATCTTTAGAGTTTGTTTACCAAAACTATTTTTGCCTTTGCTTATGTGTGCATGTGAAATACATACATACACGTATTCACTGTCCTTCTTAATCTTTGTATTCTCGATAGTTTGCCGTTCTTCTGTTTGGTTCACGTTTTGTTCTTACTTTTTACTTACTCTCAAATTTTGTTCAAACTCGAAAAGCTAAAGGCCAATTACCTTTGGGCTATGGCTGCTTTTAGGTTAGAGCTATAGTGTATGGTTTAAATAGTTAGCTGGTTTGGGGTTTTGCTTACCAAAACTATTTTATCCTTGTGCACAAATGGCAAAGGCTTCAGTTTGCCTTGACCCGCTTGTCACCCGACCTCCCAGCGCCACACTGTCTTTGACGTTCCGCCACGGCACTCGCACGACGATTTGTTTGCGTAGGAAATTGCTTCCGTCAAGTATATAGTACTATATAACGTATAGTCTATTGAAGATAGAGAGCAAGAGAGTATTTTGTGGACTGGTCACGATATATCTAATTAGTTCAGCGAAGGCTTCCAGGTGCGTGTGCGGCAGAGCAGCCGCAGCGCAGCGCATTTGAGTTATACCTGGGTTCACAAAAAAGCAATGCCTCGCGATAATGCTGCACTTCGTGGTAAATCTCTAGAAAGTGTTACTCGATTCGTAGAAAATTTGTAGACGAAGAAGAACTGTCATGGACATATCATGAGAGGGAAGGGACAAATAAAAATCGTCATGGAAGGGAGAATGAAAGGAAAGTGGGAGCCTGGACGAAAACGAATTGAAATGATTGGTTTAATAATTAATTGAGATGAAACGTTTTGAGTGTTGAAGAGAAGGGCCGAGGAAAAGTTGGAGTGAAAAAGTTGGATACCAGGGACCTACCACGCGGCAGCACACGAGAGAGAGATAACATTTTAAACTGTTAATGATTTAATTACCAGGCATAATGATGCCTGGTAATATTTGAATAATTGTGGTGCATGCTTAAAAGTGCGCTCTTTATCAATCCATGCTTGAATTCTAATATTGACTTATCATGCGTAGTCCGTGAAAAGACGCAAGGCGTGGTAAAAAATTTGGAGCACGGTGTAAGTGTTATTTTTATCGTACGGCTGTTTACTGCCCCACGGTACTCAGTGTAGCGCTGTAGGTATTGTATAGTGTTATTATAACGCGCTAAGCCCGCACGCATGCACCACTGTACAGACACGCGCTGTCAGTGAGAATGTAATATGTCTGAACTCTCAAGTCTGAGTTGGTTGGTTGGTTGTTGGTTGATTGTTGGTTGGTAGTTGGTTGGTTGTTGGTTGGTTATTGGTTGGTTGTTGGTTGATTGTTGGTTGGTAGTTGGTTGGTTGTTGGTTGGTTATTGGTTGGTTGTTGGTTGGTTGTTGGAGTGTGAAGATCCCGTGACATAGCAAAGATGATTGCTGTCCAGTTTGAATCCTTCATACTGCAGATGAGATCAAGACCGAAATGAGATTTTGTTAGGGTTAGATGTGGGCTACAATTACATACACTGGTGTACTAAAACTTCAGCGCATTGTGACCATGGGTCACACATTTCGGTGGACTAAGGACTCCAACCTGCAACTGGAATTCAATTAAACATTGGATTTGGAACATTTATTAAACACTACCTGTTTTACTACATGTTTTGCTACATTACATGTTTTGCTACATTACATGTTTTGCTACATTACATGTTTTGTAAAACACGCGTGAATCATTATGATTTATGCCTTATGAATTTACCGTCTACGCTATGGTCAAACACAGAACAGTGTCAGTTACAAGTATCGTGCTTGTTTGGTACGTTGCGCGGTACTTTATGAGTTTAAAAGCATATGCAGCAGCTATACAACAGTGACTAATGAAATTCTAATTTGACATTATAGAGTACTTCGCTCGAGCTCGATCGCCTCCCGTATGCTTTAGGCCTGACAGTGTACCGTGATGCGCGGTGGTTATAAAACCGGTCTGGATGTTGTTATGCCGCTCGGCGCGGGTTTAGGGCTCGCTGCAGTAACTGTTAATGGTAGGGTTTTACCGCGATGTGAAATGTTTTCAGCGTTTTCGATCAATTTGGTGAGAGAGCTGCTGTTGTAGACCCTTGACTGACATTTACTTCGTGCTAGAGTTGTTCAATTTCTTGAATGTTTCATCATGATTACCTGATGATGTATCAAATTTGTGAAATATTTTTCAAATTAAACTCAATTTTCACGTCTCCAAAAAAATTAAAATTAAAATAAACAAAATGTTCAATTTCTTCAAGAATTTTGTGTGGTTGAACTAAGGGACTTACTAAAAGAAAACTAACCGCCTTTTTATCGTCTAATCTGTTAATGTCCATGTTTGGATGTTTTGCGCCCTAATGAGGACTGCAGGAGCTGGGTTTTTGTAGCCGGATGCCCTTCCTGACGCCCAACCAAATAAATAATTATCTGGAACGGGGTTAGCAGCTAGCGACACCTATGTGTTCAGCCCTGCTGAAGGGCTTGTAACGCATGATTTCATAGTTGCCGGCGCGGGACTTAAACCCAGGTTCTCTGGACTCAACGAAGTCCAACGCCTTCACCACTACACCACAGCCCCTCGCAAGTTAGATAACGAATAGAAACATTAATCTCTGTTTTCAGGGCTGCAGTTGTCGTGACGTCCCTAACGCTCCGATTGAAGTCGAAGCAGCGTCCATTTTTGATCTACGCCGCCATGCCCCCGGCGCCTCCCAGCGACTGATTTAAAACGCCCCCGACTCTCCAAAGTCTCCGCGCCAGTTTTTCATTTATTCGCAGCGTGGCGGGAGAAAATAATTCAGTCTGCCGTTGGGACCTAATTCTTGACGCCGGGTTGGAATGCTCTACAGGCGCGAAGAGAAGTTGAAAGAACGGAGTCGATTGCTCTGATGCTGGTGAATTGGCAAAAATTGTGGATTGGATCGACGCAAGCCAGCAGTGTAATGACGCGGCGATTCGCAGTCGCTCTTTATTGAAGTCTGGCGCCATTTTTGAGCCAGAATTTTCAAAAGCCGAGACAAACTGGGAATAAGGTAATTTCGACACGAGTCGTCTTTTATTATTCTTTTTATGATCGAAGCAAGCCAGTTGGTTGCTGTTGCACACAGTGATTCGCAGTCGTTCTTTATTGAAGTCTTGCGCCAAAGTTTGAGCTTAAATTTTTAAGGCCGATAAGGCAGACCAGAAATAAGATGCTTTCGACAAAGTCGCGCTTTCTATTTTTCTATTTGTCATGCCGCATGGCAGGTTTCCAGATGTAAAAATTTATCGTCCGCGAAAAAGGAAGCAATAAACGAACAAATTGAGTTGCGTCAGAAAATTGTTCTTTGACTTCTTTTTTTCGTCTTCTTTGCGTTCTACTGCCAGGCCATCGTCACCAAAATTCATGGTTCAGGAAAGCAGATTATCGACTAAGTCAATCAGTGGACACGAAACGAAAATCGAATTAAAGTAGTGACGCAGAACGTCTGCCCATGCGTGATGTAGCTTCCATATATATTTATACTGAACACTCCTAATCGTTGACAAGAATCAAAAAATGTCAGGATTCGCTCCACCTTGTGCCTTACTGCTAGCCGTCCTCTCTCTCTCCGCCCCACCCCCATCCGTCCACTCCCAACCTTCCATCCCCCCAGTGACCCCCTTTCCCCCCAAATTCGTCTCCAAATTTCCCCTGCAGCACCTCGCCCTCGACAGACGCACAGGGGTCGTGTATGCGGGTGCGACCAACAAACTCTACCGACTCGACGCCGAGCTGCGATTGGTCGAGAATCTGTCGACGGGTCCGGTGCTAGACAACGCGAGGTGCACGGAGCGGTTCGGGGAAGGGCTGTGCAGCGGGGGCGGGGCAATGAATTACGACGCGGGGGTGACGGATAACGTCAACAAGGTGCTGGTGGTGGACGAGGAGAGCGAGCAGCTCGTCACCTGCGGCAGTGTCTTCCAGGTGCGACTGGAGTTGCCAGATTTTCATCGTTCAAATAAGGGACAAGTAAAATTCAGCAGGGTTCCATTTTTTTACTGTATAGGCAACACAGCGAAAATATGGAACCCTGTTGAATTTTTGCTACACTTTATTTGTTATACTACATTATCGTACACAAGAGACACACAAAATTGAGCAAGGTTGCTGCATTACCCTATTGTTACGTTCAGGGATTGAAACAGGATTCATTAATCAAACTCATAATCGTCATGTTTTTTGGCGATGAGTCTCATAGCATATAAAATTAAAGAAGCTAGTTTGAAAGTAAAGCCAAGTTTGATATCGCATCTCACAAGTTGAGCAAGTTTTGATTTTGTTGCAACTTGCATTGCATGATTACATTCAAGTCTGGGTTCAAAAAAGGAACAATTGGTGTCCCTTATAGTGCCTGCACATCTTTCGGTCAAAATGAAGGAAGTTTTGTCATTGAAGACTCAAGTCCGTATAGAACTCGTCAAGCCGCCGACTGCTTGCGGTCGTTTGTCTAGGCGCGCCGATCTGACGTCATGATTGCTTAACGACGAATGCTGCAAGCAGCATTCTTTTTGTTAAGATCACAGTGACCTTAACGACGGCGGCTGGCGTTCGTTTGATCGACAGCGCGCACACCTAGTGGTCTCGCGTCTATTCGGTCAAACGAACGCCACGGTGAACTTTTTTCGTTTTAACCGAAAGATGTGTGGGCACTATTACACGCGACGCCTCTGTTACGTCACAGGGCGTATGCCAGACTCGCAGCCTCTCAAACATCTCCTCCGCCGCCGCTACGCGCGTCCACTATGTTCATGGCAACACGGACTACTTCACGGCGGCCAACGACGCGCACGCCTCTACGGTGGCGTACACCGGGCCGGGGCCGCGCGGTCACGCGGTGCTGTACGTGGCGCTCACACACACGGGGTCCACGGTGAGGCAGACCGTGCCGGCGGTCAGCGCACGCACCCTCACAGGTAACGCGAATTGAAAATGATTAATATATAGGCCTATAGATCTTTTATTCGCATCAAAAGAAGCAGACAATAAAAGCCCAACAATGGAAATAATTAAGATCATCTACTAATACAATTTGTTTTTCAAAATTAGTGGTATAGTGTGTCATGAACTGATGATCTAATGCTGTAAAACATGAAATTTTAGCTGCATGTTATTTTGACAGTTTTACCTTTCTCAGAAATTTTGCTGCACTTTATTTTAACTTTTTTTGGGGACTGCCCATTATATAGCTGCAGCTTTATTTTTTGCTGTATGTAATGTGGCGAATTTGCCCAATTAGCGAAATTCGTCAAAATTACATGAGCGCAAAATTTTATGTTTTACAGTATGCTATTAACAAACAATATAATGAAAATGTAAATCAGGCAATATATACTGCTACTGCTGCTGCTTTCACACTGTAGTACTGCTGCTCCCTGTCTGGTACTACTACAACTATTGCTACTCCCTGTCTGGTACTACTACAACTATTGCTACTCCCTGTATGGTACTACTACAACTGTTGCTGTTCCCTGTCTGGTACTAATACAACTATTGCTACTCCCTGTCTGGTACTACTATAACTATTGCTACTCCCTGTCTGGTACTACTACAACTATTGCTGCTCCCTGTCTGGTACTACTACAACTATTGCTACTCCCTGTCTGGTACTACTATAACTATTGCTGCTCCCTGTCTGGTACTACTACAACTATTGCTACTCCCTGTCTGGTACTACTACAACTATTGCTACTCCCACTCCCACTACTACGATTACTACTACTCTTTCCCGCAGTAGTATCGCAATAAACCCACACTGTGCAGGACCGAGCGCGTTCCGGTTTGCGTACGTGGACGCACTGACGGGCGTGGGCACGTTCGTACGTCTGCGCCGTGAGGCCGTCGACAAATACCCCATCACCTACACGGCGGGCTTCAGCCTGCGCGGCTACAGCTACTTTCTGACCAATCAGAGGGAGTCGTTTGCGATGACGGACGGCTCCGGGGCTCCGCCCATCGTCTCACCCAACACGATCTCCAAGATTGTCCAGGTGCTGTCCCTGATTGAGGTCCCCACTTTTGACACCAAAACGGACTAGCAGCCCAATATTTTTGTTATTATTACTAGCTGATACTCCGTCATGCTATGACGGTATCTAGAAAATATCCGAATAGTAAAAGCTGAATCATGTCAAGAGCCAGCTGGAATGGGAAAAGTCAACACAGGTTGACGTGATTGATCGAGCTGCAGGCGACGCTTCACGAATTAAATGATGGAGAAACTTGCGTCTCAATAACGTCGAGTAGTGTACAGCGCCCTTGAAATGACAAGCCTATTTTTGGAGCACCATGTTATGACCGAGGGTGCTCCTATTTTAACTTCAGCTTCAAATTTTTTACTGTACTCCACCCTATTGGATGCTTATTTGCAGAGCTGACAAAATTAAGCACCTTTGCCAAGGGTGTACGAAGTTACTCGAAATCTTTTGCTGCGGCAGGGATTCAAACCGACTCTGCCACACTCGCAATCCAAAGTCTGCGACTTAGAACACTCGGCCACAACGCTTCGCTTATAACATGGTGCTCCTATGACATGGTGTTCCAAAAGCAGGCCTGGTGAAGGAAAAAAAGTATCGACGTTATCTTTAAAATGACATAGTTGACTTTTACGCTGACATCCAGGTGTGTCAGAGGGACCGGGGGTTCTACTCGTACGTCGAGATGCCCATCGCGTGTCGGGCCCCTGGGGGGGCGGACTACCCCCTGGTGCGCGCGGTCACGGTGGTCCAGCCCTCCACGGACCTCGCCAGTCACCTGCGAGTGTCCACCACGGACTACGTTCTGCTGGCTGTCTTCTCTCGCAACACGGGGGGGGTTGGGGGCGGGGGAGAGCGGGGGGAGGGCGTGGTGGCGCGGGAGGGGGCGGAGGTAGGAATGCTAAACTCTTTTTTTTCTTGTAATCGCTTGTAGCATTTGTATCGTCAAATAATTAATGGATGTGAATGGTTAATAGACTGATATTAAGTAATTTTTCTCTCCTCCGCCCAAGCAAAAATCTGTTGTTAATGTGGTGCTTAAAGGTTGTTTTCTGTGTGCGCTGGTAATTGGACAACAATTCTTAGCAAGAATTGAGTGCTTTGAAGCGGGCAGATGGGGTTGTGGCAAGGGACGACCTCGCAAGTATAGGGATGTAAAATCTTGATTTTTTTATCAAATGGAAATTAATTGCTGTTCAATATTAGGCTTATCTCATAGTCACTTATGACATCATTTTTTTCACCAACCGGCGGCCCTCCCCCAAGCAAAAATCTGTTGTTATTATGGTGCCCATCATTACGAGTTGGTTTCTGTATGAATTCGTAATGGGACAACAACCTTTAGCACGAACTGAGTTCTTTTAGTAGCAGAGAGGTTTGTTGTGAGGGACGGGGGGGTGTAGGGATGTAAAATAAGTTTTTGAAATATAAATTGGATAGAATTTTATAATCATTCAATGCTAGGGTAATCTCTATTGCAATGCAATTCTCTACCTTTAATTTTCTGATACGGGGTTGGCTGCTGTAACACTCGTGTGTTTAACAGCCTTGCTGAAGGGCCTGTAATGAATGGTTTCGTAGTTACGTCGCGGGGACTTAAAAGTGCCCGCACACCTTTGGGTTAAAAAGAAGGAAGTTCACCGTGGCGTTCGTTTGACCGAATAGGCGCGGGACCGCTACGTGTGCGCGCTGTCGGTCAACCGAACGCCAGCCGCCGTCGTTAAGATCACTGTGACCTTAACAAAAAAAAGCATCTTTGAAAGAATGCAAGAAGAAGT
>JAQIWG010010136.1:0-10180 GCA_034695025.1 Chamaedrilus cognettii
CACGGGGGGGCAGCGAGGGGCGCAGGCGAGCGCAAGGTTTAGGGTCACTGGGGGCACGACGGGGGTGGACAGGAATCACCAGGAGAATTGCCCCCACTGCGGCAAGAGGGTCTACTTTGCAGAAGAGATCAAAGTGCTCAAGCGCAAGTGGCACAAGCTCTGCTTCAAGTGTGGTGAGTGGCACTCAATCAGCTTAATTGTGATGAGTGGCATGTAATGCAGCTTAACCGCTAGTCGGATATTTTAATTAAAATGCAATTTGCGACAGTTTCAAAGTCGCGAAGTTGCAAAGTTCTAAAGTAGACTTTGCGACTTTACGACTTTGTGACTTTGCTTAGCAAATCATCCACTCTAACCTCCTTCTCCTCCAGCCTCATTCGACAGCGAGCCTCTCGACGAGTCTGTCTGGCATGGCACTATTTTGAAGCTTTTTTATCATACTTCTTGACTATAATGCAGCAAAACCGATGAGGTTTTAATTTAATTGCGTTGAGAGACACCTTGTTGTAAGGGGAAGTTCTATCATTTTATACTTGAAATTTATCCCTATTTACTCTCAAGTTATGCTTTAAATTATCCCTAGTTACATTTTCAAGTTTTTTTCCTTTGAGATAGTTGATTTGTTCAATACTGTAGTTTGTTTAATTAGCTTTAGTTCTTCTAGTAATTCTTAGAAGCACCGAGTTTCAGAAAAATATATAACGCCATGACGAGCGTTTTGATGCAATTTTATGCGATGCACCCTAAACTTTATTTTCTAAAATATTTGTTTTCAAAAACCAAATCGCTGTAAATTTGTTTTCTTCACTTTGTTATTCATTTTTCTGTATCTGTCCGTTTCTCAATTCTTCTTCAGTCCGTTCTTGTTCCATGTTCTTCATGCTTCATGTTCTTATTTCTGTTCTCCTCCAGTGACCTGCTCCAAGACGCTCGAGCCGGGTCGCTTCAACGAGCACGACGACTCCCTCTACTGCCAGACCTGCTACGGCAAGCAGTTTGGGCCGCAGGGCTACGGGTTCGCGGGGGGCGTGGGGGGCCACGTCATGTCCGCCGAGACCTACTCGCGTCCCTCCCGGCCCAGCGCCAGCCTCTACGAGGCCGGGGAGTTGGCCAGGGGGCCGGGGGCCCCGTACGATTCACTGTCCGTCCCCAGGGGGAGTGGATCCAGGGGAAGCGGGTCGCTGAGCCCCGGATATGCCACGGGCACTGAGTGAGTAGCACGTTGAGCTGCTTGGTAAATTTGATCACTACGTACATTTTGTGTGTAATTTTTGAAGTAGATTACTTTATCGAAGAAATGGACTTTGCTACCTAGGAAAGAGACTAACTGCAGACATAATTATTTGATCAAAAGTATATCAAACGACCGCTTTAATTATTTATTTCACTTTCATTTTTAGAATAACTTCATAATATAGAAATTCTAATTCAAATTCCCCTCGCTGCCCTGCCGGCCTTCTGTGCAAATAGAACGTACAACAGTTTTGTTGTTGTTGGCAATGTGAGACGTCAATGACAAGATCTGGTTTGTGGCGCAGAGAGGGGTTCGGAGAGGCAAGGACGCTGCACAAGACAGAGCCGATCAAGGGTACAAGTGAGTGGACAGAGGCTGTCTTCATCCGGTGAACTCCCTCCCCCCCCCCTCATCCCTCATCCTTCAATCCTCTCTTATGAAGCAGGAACCAAGAACAGGAGCGACAAACAATGCCAAGAATAACTTGAGAGAGGGAAGAAGAAAGAAATGACACGCAAATGATCTGGCAGAGTTTCGAAATAAAACTAAATGCAATAGAAGGTCGAGAATTGAAGGGCTGTTGAGGAGATTACTATACAATAGTCAGCTCAGCCTGTGTGCAGTTGAGTTAGTTGCAAGTTATAACAGCTGGCGGTGTACGAACACCGAGTTTATGATTCCACCATTATTCTATGGTTAATGCATAATATACTGAACCCACTCGATGCTATTTGTCAGGAATTTTAAAGCTCCTGTAGATTTCATTAAACGCTAGCTGGCGCATTTGACTGTTTTTGATTTGAGCTCTTCTTTAAGTACCGCTACAGGGTGGACATATGTGGTGGTTACCGGTGGTTACCTATGTTGTATATTTTAAATGTTACTTAATTATAAATTCTTATGTATTGAATGTATCTATTGTGTTCCTCTTGTGTGGCCGTTTATTCTATGCTTCATTTGTAGACTTGAGTAAATAGGAGTTAGATTTGGGCATATTTATTGTTTTTATCATCGCTTTATATAAATAGTCTGTTTATATGTTAACTGTTAGCGCTGTTTTCCGCTTATTTAAGCATGTTAGAATGTATGTGCAGTCCACCCTGTAGAATATCTAGTTGTCCATTAGAGCCTTGATAAATTTGATCAAATTTTATATCTAAGATGAAATGATGAATTAAGATTAACTTTATGATGTCGTATCAAATGTAGCATTAAATGCTACATTTTATATATATCTTAAACTTCTGGACGTCTATAAATAACCCAGACTAGGCCTACAGGTGTTTTATTCAATTTGTGTCTGTGTAATTTTAAAGCATGCCTACTGAAGTATAACCAGATCATACACATCAACCAAAGTGCTCGTCAGTGTATTGATGTGTAGTTTAGGGTTAGTCTTGCATCATTGTTTAACTTTATCTATGAATTGAACGATTTTTACTCGCGTCCAGTTGGTCATTATACTATACTGTCAATTAAGCATAATTTAGACAATATTTATTTCCATAGCTGAATGAAAAAACAATCCCTTAAAAATGTGATATATTGAATTAATTAAATCTACGAAATACTGTATGGCATTTGTAGCGTGGTTAGCCTCTGATCTACAACAATATCGTACTATTCCTATAACAACATGTCATGTTTCAACTCTTGTAATATTCAACCTCTACGATCTTCATATAAACACACACTTCCTTGATATAGAGAATGCGCCGGGGACTGTTTGAACGCTGCGCAGCACGCACAGGCCTACAGGCGCACAAATGTCAAGCAGACGAACATGGATTCTCAGCGGACATCGACATACTGGCATCATCGCGCTAAAAGATAAAAATAGAAAGCTACCGTCGGATCCGATTATATTCAGTGCACGCGCGTCCGTCACTGCGCCAGGCTAGTAATTATTATCAGCGCTAAGCTGTAAACCCCGCCTGCGTGGCAGCCATCACCTAACAACTATGATAGTGGGAGCATTGTTGCACAACTAAAATAGCTGCAGGTATATAAGGCTCATACAAGCCGCACCGCTTCTCATCATCATCAATATAGCACAATTAAAACGCTTTCTGTGGACGGCTCTCATGACAACTCAAAAATAAAACAATTGTATGAATTCGGACGCAAATGTCTACAGTCAAAGCAAAACATACAGTTTCAGAGGGATCATTCTTCTCTTCTCGCATAGCGCATAACTTTCGGCGGACGCGCCATGAATGTAAAATAGAACCCGTACAACTAAAAGCATCAGCATTACCAGCCGTCAGATCTATAAGGCAGTGAGAGATGCTACAAGCTTCAGCCACAACCAAGGCTAATACGCGCCCTGCTGCCCGCAAACAACTAAAAAAGCAAATGCAATATTGAGCAGATCTGAAACGTGCTAACGACTAAAAGCAACTCGACCCTGAAATCAAAACTACAAAAACAGGCTGCCTTGAGTAAAGGCTCAAAATCTCAAATCTTTTGCGCTAGCTTTCTGTGCCAGCAATTTTTTTAAGTGTTCATAGTACAACGCATAACAAGTACAAATGTCATAGATACGCTCTACTTAACTATCATACACACCACTTAGGACGTATTTTGTCCTAAATGCTTGAAGCCACAATAAATATCGATATAATACCATCGCAGTAGAGTAATGGACGAAGTGTTGGCATAACACAATCACAATACGACATAATATCATTAAAACTGAGTCAAGCATGACAGGCCCATGATACACGCCCATGATACACGTGTATCCACACGCTCTCGATAAGGCAGCATTAGCCAATGAAGTATGTACGCTAAAGATCCATATATCTAAACGCAGAAAACACACACGCACAAAATTTACTGCAATGTACACATCTGGATTTCTAATATAATATTATACTCTCAGATCCACAGTTTTCAATGATTTACTTAAAATCAATCGTCGTTGGGAGATTCTAACAATTTCCTACCCCAGAACCTCGTCGGGGAACCCAGATCTCCCTGCGAACCTTGAATCATGACTCAACAAGTTTTCCTCCCAATGCTGCCTCCCAATGCGGACTGGACTACAGCCAGAGCTGTGTGCCTCACTGGGCCCGCGTACTTGGGCTCACACTTGGGCTTGGCTGATCGTACTTGGGGCAGGACCGGTCCCCCCGGGGGCAGGGGCAGCAGGGCGTCCAGTCCGTGGGCAGGTAGTGGTTGGGCAGGAAGACATTGAGACAGACGGCCAGCACGACAAGGACTAGGTAGGCAATGAGACACACCCACCACACGACGCGCTCCCAGGGCAGCTGGCGAAAGTTGCGCAGCACCGGCACTCCTATCAGCACTCCTGTAACAACAGGGCACTCTTTTCAACACTCCTGTAAGAGCGTAACACTTCTATCAGCACTCCTGCATGCACACAGTACTCGTATCAGCACTTTTGCATAGCATGGCACTCATATCAGCACTTCTGCACAGCATGGTACTCATATCAGCGCTTATGTGCAACATGGCACTCCTATCACACTCCTGCAACCACAGCACTCTCATCAACACTCCTACAATTATATAGCACTCCCATCAACACTCCTACAATAAGACAGCACTTGCATTAACGCCCTGCAGCCACACAGCACTCCCCTCACCACTCAGCTCACATAACTGACCGGCAACAAGACCGGCAAAGTGCGCCGAGTACGCAACACGCTGACCCTCGGCGCTGCTGTACCGACTCCATATCGCCACCCCCGTGTCCACCGCAGCTACACACAGCGAAACTGACATTAACTCATCGCATTAAATGTCACACAATGTCCCACAAACATTGGAAAACAAAACAATGGAAAAATCAAAACAAATGAAGAAATAATCCACAAAAAAGCAGATTAACTAGAACTAAATGCTAAACCAGTTGAATAATAAATCAAGAGGATGCTATCCCAGAATCCTAAGTGAATCGTTGGACCAATCCTCACCAAACAGTCCCCAGAAGGTTAGTTGTACAGGCGCACTGAGGATAAACTTCATGATTCCTCCCATCCAATCATGTGTCATCTCCTTCCAGTTCTAACAACCAATCAGAACACCGATTTTTTAAAATCAACAATAAATATACAGGAGGGAGTCAGGAAATAACTGTCATTAAGTGAATGCAGTCGGCTTCATAATGATAGCAAAGCGAATGAGTGCAAGAATGAGTGAGTGAGTGAGTGAGTGAGTGAGTGAGTGAGTGAGTGAGTGAGTGAGTGAGTGAGTCACAGACCATGATAATGATGGCGAAGTGAGCCCCGATGAGTGCGTAACAGCCGCCGCTCGCTCCGACCACAAACGTCTGCGCGTCGATGACCGACGTACACAGCGTGCCTGGCACCAGATTAATCATATATAATTATAAGAGTAGGCCTAGCAACAGACTAATAGCATATTTCAATAAGAGAAATAGTGACACCACAATACTATCAGGTTTAACCATATTGGTTACATAATAGGGCATGCATCATGTATCAATGACATATATACATAAGAAGGCCTATAACCAGACTTATCACTGATATAAACGAGAGAAGGTCTAGCACAAGATTAGTGGTAGAATTACCTAAGAGCAGGGCTAATGAGGAGCTCTAGAAGCAGTGTTACCAGCGAGGACCCCGAGGCAGTAGACGATGCCGACGCGCCAGAACTTGTGGACCATCTCGAGGGGGATGCCAAGCAGAAGCTGAAAGATGAGGTTGCAGAGAATGTGCTTCACCCTGCAGCAGCAGCAGCATAGAAGGTGCATCACACAAAGGCACTTACACCCAGCTCAAACTTCAAATAAGTGATTAAGAGTGATCTTCACTTAGCAACAATCACACTTGATGTAGGTCCAGGTGTCTTCACACCTAAAATATCAACTGCAATTCAAGAATATCTTCACCCGCATCAACAAAGAGAGCTGCGCATGCTATTCAATAGATATTGAACACTTATACTGCGTGAGTAACGCGCCTTTACATATCAAACTAGCAAGGGATCAAAATAACCCATTCGGTGTTTCTAGGCGTATCAAATTCTCAGTAGTTCTCGTGTTAACTAGGTGAGGTCAAGGTCAAACGGACCCAACAACTAGGTAAGATTAAGGTCAAACTGACCCATAAACGCAAGGTCAAAGTTAAACTGACCCGTCGTGAATAAACATGTAGGAGAGGAAGCGCCAGGCCTCGTAGCGCCGCTCAGGGTTAAAGGTCAGCGGGCTGAAGAGGGGCGCGCCCGAGGTCATCGTAGTCACGACGCCGTGCGGCTTGAGCCACACGGCATAGCCAATGAACACACCGAGCTGCGCACAACACCACACACAATTAGCAACAGACCCACTGACTGGCGGTCAGGGACAGGGACAGGCTGACAGACAGCCAATTAGAGCGAGAGCAAGCAGATGAGTGATGCAGACAGGCTAGGAGCAGACTCACAGACATCATTGAGCTTCTTCTCTACATGAGTCCCTGCTGTGGACATAATGTACAAGACCTGGAGAGATAAACAAGTATGTAGCCTAGAGCAAATGTCAAAATAATAGAAATCAGATCCTAATCATCAGTCTAAGGCAAACAACTTTAGCTTCAACATCAAACTGCTCTGCTTTCGGGATTTTATTTAAAATAAAAATTATTTAATTAAAACAACTCTGCGCTGTCCCAAGGAGAAAGAGGAGAGTATGTAGATATATAAAGAGGACAAGAGGTACATCCGAGTGGTTGAATACCTCTGCAGCACTAATGAGGATCATAAAGAGGACAAGAGGTAGATGCAAGAGCTACAGTACCTCCGCTGCACTGATGAGGATCATAAAGAGGGGCGGGGGGCAACAGTTGTAGTGGTTGACGTAGTCATCTACGACCTCCGTCTCCCCGTCAGCGGCCTTGACCCCGCGCGGGGTCACGCTACTGACCGCCGTGCGCACCAGGCGCTGGAAGCGCGTCAGCTGGACTGGGGTCAGGCCCTGTGCCTCGTCGGACGCCATCTGCGCACAGCACCCCAGACTGATGTGTGGGCTACATACAGCACTACAAATTGTAGGTACAGAAGGCCTATTGTGCAATCTACGCACCATTAATTAATTACTATAAAGCATGACATCACATGCGATTATTGTACAAAACTACAATATGTGCAGATGACTATTGCATCCAGCCACACAAATGAGAATGGGTTGATCAAAGGTCTCCACTCTCCACAAACCCATAGACACAGTATATATAAAGCTTTGTGCAGCAAAGAGAAACAAAGAAAAAGTGCTCGATGTCAATTCTTTTTTTGTATTTCTTTTACTACACCTGACATCATGTTACTCTGAGACAAAGAAATTCTGTTTGTGACAAATATTTAAAAAATAAGAAAGTAGTAAGTGCGAGATTTTCCTACAAGCTGTTCGAACTCGTTGTACTCAAGGATGCCATCTTGGTCCGCGTCTGCGCGCCGCAGCAGCGCGTCGAGTTTGGCCGGCGTGAGGTCTGCGTCACCTGTCAGGAGCTCTCGGAGATCCCGCAGTGGGATTCCCCCCTCATCTGAATGCTGGACACAGACAAGGGTCTTTCCCGACTATGTTGGGGAAATCCAGCAGCTAGCAATGGGATCTCCACTGGATATTAATACATCATGCTGTCAGTTAATAAATAATTAAGGAATACAATATATATAATAACAATAATAATCAGTGGATCCGACATCTGCAATAATTTGGATACAATATTCTAACGTTCATTCAATATATTACATGGGTCATATTTGTCTCCTTTAAAAAATCCCGCAGCTATTCAAATAGCCCAATCATGCGATATACGATACCACCAGGTTCTATCTAAAGCTTCACAACAGCATATTTAGACATGGTTCACTGCACCACTACAGCCTGCTTGTCAATGATAAATCACCCTCAGTGGTAGATATATTGCATCAATACTCAGCTGGTCTCCAGTGACATTCCATATCGACAAGATGCACTCTCACCTCATCAAAGAAATGCTTGTAGCGCTGCAACAATCACCACACAGTTTGTGATACACAACAATCACATAAACAGTAAGCGTTAATTTCAATGCCCACGCCAGATGTGAATACTATGCAAAGTCATAACTAGAAAGACAAAGGCAACAGGCACCTCAAAAGATCACAGTTAGGTAATCAATGATAAATGAGCTGATGTTTGCAACCTTCACTTGAGCGCTGCAGAACTTATAGTCAACTTGACTGTGAGATGAATGAATCGTTAGGCACAACTAAATACTCAACTAAAGCAAAGCGACTATACTGCATAGTATAATGGGTACTAGAGGGGCGCGTACTAAACTAGTCAATGCTTACCCGTGCCACATTCTCCCTCATTGCAAGCCCCTCCCCCTCCCCCCGCTCCCCCTCCCCCTGCTGCTCCTGCGCCCTGCGCCCACCCTTTGACGTCGCCATGACGTCACAAGCCGACAGCTGGCTCTAGCCAGACAGATATAGGCTCTAGCCGGGCTCTCAGTGTGACCAGGGCGATGGTTTGATCGACACGTGAGTACAGACAAAGTGGCTAATCTAGGCAGCGTGCAAGCATGAAATTATTAGAAATACAGGCCTTTAATCCATTGATGTGATATATAGGCATTGCCTTATTATTAGCCTTATTATTAAGTTATACCATACAGATCAGTGCATATAAGCCTATTTGGCTAAATGGACTGAACGATTTTAAAACAATTAGGTCCTCATGAGGGCGCAAAAGGTCCAACCTGTGTGATAACATGGACATCCCGCACCTACGATTCAAGCAAATGATGTTTTTCCATCTCTGTTTGCATGACATATTTTTTGTGCGTTAAAAGTGCAATATACATACATACATACATACATCAATACAACAGACGTCACAAAGGCGGTCAGTTTGGTTAGTTAAGTGGCACATAAACTGATGCCTGCAAGTGCTAAAATAATGTCATCTACAACTAATAGACAAATCGCAATGACATCATTATGCTAGTTGTCCACAAATTACGTGTCTACCGTACACACTTATATTACACGTGCTCGCCTGTCGTACGAGTGTAGTCAACACTCAACCGCGAACCTTTGATGCAGCAAGTTGATTTACATCATTATCACAAAATTTCGAAAATTCACGGTAAATAACCGACTGTCAAAAATGCAACATAATAAATACCAGGCAAAGTAGCCTTGCTTTGATCTGTAACAACACTCACGTACAATGCGCACAGGAATATCGACAGCGCAGGTCTAGAGCAGACTTCGAAAGTCAAAGTTCACCGTTTGCTTTCTACTTGAATACGGGATCTCTTTTACAAACAAATGAATTTCAATCCGCTTCAACACTAATCGATCTTTGTGCAGCCGATCGATCCGGGAAGGCCTACAATAAGGGTGCAAGAGGCACAAATCAATCAGTAAGGCCTGCAAACACTTTAGCGCACCTGCCGATTCGTTATAAACCACATCAAACAACGTAATTAGCATAGCGAGTCATAATAGATGATGGAAATAGAAAGAAAAAGAAACACTAAGAACAGAAAAGTTTTTGTTTACTGTGGTGTTAAAATGCCCAGCTCCCGGCGCCTGACGGCCCGAGGGGCGTGGAAGCCCGTCGCCTTCGACCCGACCCTCTTCAATGAGTCAGACCTGGCGCAGTTGATCTGCGTGGAGGAGCTGACGGACTACGACCTTGTTGGGGGCGAGGGGGGCGCCGAGCGTGGATCGGACGAGACGGTAGGGCTCAGTGCACGTATTATCGCTCACTTGGCCACGAGACTTGTTTGAGACAGTATGACTCTTGCCTTCAGCTTGCTGCTGCCTTCAGCTTGATGCTGCCTTCAGCTTGATGCTACCTTCAGCTTGATGCTGCCTTCAGCTTGATGCTACCTTCAGCTTGATGCTGCCTTCAGCTTGATGCTGCCTTCAGCTTGATGCTGCCTTCAGCTTGATGCTACCTTCAGCTTGATGCTGCCTTCAGCT
>JAQIWG010010137.1:0-10180 GCA_034695025.1 Chamaedrilus cognettii
CCGTAGAGCAGCGAGTTGCAGTAGTCGAGCCTGGTGCTGACGATGCTGCATGCGATGGTGTTTGCTACTCCACGATCAAGCATAGGTCGGATGTGCCGCAGCGCTCTGATATGATATGAAATAATCTGTCCCCCACTGACATTCGACAAGACACCCTCAGATCCTTGAAATAAAACCTTGCCACATTTTTCTTCTCTCGCTACGTTCCTGAGGTACTGTACAAACCACCTTTGAAGAAATATAAAGCATTAAAACTATTCCCTGGCAGAAATTGTTTGATTGAGGGCTTTAACACACGCACAATAATGCATAGTGATGATGTGGCACCGTTTCTGAATTCTATCCTTCCCATTGACATCCGCATATATTTACACCAGTGACTTGCAGAACACCATCGTCCTACCCCCCACCCGCCAGCGTGTTTTTTGGGACGATAGAAAGTCATTTAGCCTGTGGGAGGGGGGGGGCCTCTGACACCTCCTGCCCCCGGGCCCGCTAAACATCACCCCGCTACTGCCCACAACCATGTTGATTTGATTTCAGTTGTATCTTCCACTCCGACGGCCCCAACTCGCACCCCGCCCCCCCGCCCCCCTCCGCTCCTCCGTCCTTTCCCCGTCCCTACCCCTCCGCCGCAAAATTTTGATCCCACCACGCCTTAGAGGGAGGCGTAGTTGCATCCGAATGTTTAGTACGCTTTATATCATTTAATACAACATGGTTCACCTGACAGGAACGGTCGATCATTTACATGTACGACAGTAGCAGCAGCAGCAGAAGCACACCAGGGCGACGCCACCGACACCGCCCGCAGTACCACCAGCGATGTAATATGTGTGGCTTCCTGGATTCGGGTCAGCTAGGAAGATAGAAGGAATCATAATACTAAATATTGAACAAATTTAACACGCCCACTGCAGTTGATAGAAAAGCGAATCGAGTGAGGTACAGCTTAATATTTGCATTGGCATGAGTACGTATACCCATGCCATTGTACATGTATAGATGCCCACTAATCCAACACAAAACAGTAACTAAATCCTTACCCTAACGCACAAACTGATAGCAAAAAGACAAACGGGTAATGGTATAAAAAATATTATGTGTACACTCCTCCAAGTTTTCATTTTAGCAATAACGTAAACACTTTTTATGCCATGTCATATATCAGGGACCGTAGTCATTATAGTCGCGACTGCCTAGCTGGAATAAGATTTGAGGTCGCATCATCCAAAAACACATGCACGGCATTGCAATGTCGCTGAAGCCACCTCAAAACTCGCTCCAGCGAGAGAGTCGCGACTATGGTGACTACGGCCCCAGCAGAGGATATGTATGTAACAGGTATGTTTCAAGCAAGTAACATGTATGTAAATCACGAATAGGTAAAACACGCATTTACCCTAAAAACAATTATCAGAAAGGGCTAGTTCAAGTAATTTTATGTCTAACATTGGGACTCAACAAATACCTCAGAATAATAATAACGCACCAATAGGCACACGTGTGCAATCGATTGTAACGAACACACATCACGATTACACCGACGTTAGCGCGGTGTGAACCGCAGCGGTGTACTTACACAACGCTTACACCGAGTTATCAGGGTGCTTAACTTTATATCTCTGTCGCTGAAAACTCGATGGTGGCGTCAGGGGTAAAGCTGCATAGCAGATCACGAGTCCGGCGGAGCACTCATCAGGCATTGTCAACATAACCGCAAAATGTAGAGGTGGGGAAAACACCGCTCCCATCGACGGGCATGGAATAGGTGGATGGACAGTACGGGACTGCTCCATCTCAATTATTGAAGAGGAAAAGCTGAGCAACTAATATCTCCCCAGCATATTCCATCGCTTGCGTGGTTCTGACTAGTTTTTGAGGAAAAATGCGAAGCATGTCTAACACTACCCGCAAAATATAATCCAGATTAAGATCTGCATAACAACACCATAGATAGACTCTGATGATGACGCCGTTTTAAGTCCAGTCCACTCATTGGAGAGGACCGCGCGGTTTCCGGACACCGGCTCTCTTGCATAGTACCGTAGTGTATATTGTCTAAGTGCTACAGGCGGTCCCTAAATTACCAACTAAATAACACTGCCATGGTACAATTTTTAAATAGTTTTTTTGATGTTTTGTATTTTTGTTTCAATTTTTTTTCTTTAAAAAATGTTTTTTCCCCGTACAATAACGTGGTTAAATGCCTTAATACAACGCTGTGGCCCAATGCCATGGTACAATGCAATGGTGCAATGCTGTAACATCATGATATCATAGTGTGGTACCCACAGCGTGCCCGAGCGTTCTCATATCGCCCAGCATTGTTCTCACACGGTTCTCGAACGTTCAGGAGGTACCATGGTCCGACATCATGGCATCCACAGAGTGTCCGAGCCTTCCAACGCCGTCCCCGAGCGTTCCCACATCGCCCACCACCTTTTCCCACCATTCCTGAGCGTTTTCGCGAAATAATAATACAATACTATGGTGCCATGGTTATAAACCATGATACACGCACCGTTCCCGAGCGTTCCCACACGGTCCCCAAGCGTTCCCACACCTAGCGTTACTACACCGTTTCCGTTTGTGGGTTAACCACGACCTTTATCAGAACCTTTACTGAAAGCCTAACATATAATATGTACAATGTGCATGGTAATGTTTGGTAGAATTATATTATATAAATTATTGTACCGTTTTTATCTACCATGGTGCATCTTAGTACATCAATTTTCTAACTTTTATAATGTTAAGGTCCTGTCTTGAACGCAGGATATAACATTTGCATTGAATGCCGTCGCCGAAGCACCCTGCAAAATTACGCGAATGCATTTTTTTATATAGTAACACGACAACAACAAAAAAAGCGGCCGCATTGTCTTTTGTATGCAACATTGTCCGATCTCCGTTAAACGAATGCCATCAATATGTTTGCATGTTCCCCTTGTTGACAGCAAACCACTTACTGTGATTCACGACTCCCGCAAACTTAGTCAAAATTAGGGGATCTTGAATTTCTGGCAAATGATGCCTGCAATGTTGTGTGTCACCTTTGGATGAAAAGATGTGTGATCCTATGCACAATAGATTGACCTGAAGTAAAGGGTGAGTCATAAAAAACGTCCCCCTGACGATATCACCATAACTTCTCAAAATTTTAATATTTTGGCCTAATTTTTTTCTGTTTGTAGCTCTGAGATAATTTGACACAAACTTTCAAACTTGCAAAAAAAAATTCGCTTCCAGTCAGAAGTTATGATACTTTTTCTAAAAAAAATTAAAATCACTTGAACCAAGGCAATGAAGCCTATTCAAAGAGCTACAAGAGTTTGGGTGACATTATGCTTCTATGTATTATTTGGTGGCCCTGAAAAAAACCGATTTGTGTAGTAATTCTACTGTTCAAAGATTGTCACAGCGTTGCGCCCACCGCCTGCATCTTTCATCAAGATGGCGCGCCGGCCCATACTGCCCGTCAGACACAGGATTGACTGGATCAGAACTGTCCGGATGTCATCGAGAAGGATGAGTGGCCTCCCAACACCTTGGACCTAAATTCACTTGATTACCATGTGTGGAGGGCAATGCTTGATAAGTACCAGGTACACAAACCCAGGCCAAAGACCAAGGCAGATCTGAAAGTGGAACTGCGATCTGGGATTATCTGAATTACCTGATTACCAGGATCCGATTGACTACGCAGTGCTTGCATTCAGAAAGCGGCTTCGGACGTGTGTCAGAGCTGATGGCGGTCACTTCGAACACCAGCTTTGAATTGACGACTAGCGCAAATAGGCCCAATTTAAGGCCACTAAATAATACCAAGAAAATCAGGTCGCCCAAAGCTCTGTAGCTCTGTAAATAGGTTTCATTGCCTTGGTTCTAGTAATATTTTGATTATTTTTCTAAAAAGTGTCTTAAATTCTGAACGGAATAGAATTTCTTTTTGCAAAAATTTCAGAGTCAGTGTCAAATTATCTCAGCTACAAACCCTGAAAAAAATTAGTGCAAAATATTACACTTTGGAGAAGTTAAAGCGATATCGCCAGGGGCACGTTTTGCATGTTTCACCCTGTACATGAGACTAACTGCGCGCTGCAGTGCGCCCGTTGGTTGTTTTTTTCTTCCCGTGCAGCTCACGATCTTTACACTTGCATACTTGCCTTGGAGCCTATAATTGTACCTATAATTGCAAAAATTATTCTAAATCTAAACCGACCGACCTGCAGAATACATTTTCGCTTTCCCAGCGCCGTTGACACCGTTCCATGCTGTAAAGTTCCCCGTTGCCAGTGTGCCATTCAGTTCACCGTTTGATACCTTGGTATAGTTGGCTTGATCACCTTGCGGCTCTATCAATATTCGAAAGTTATTTTTAAAATCGGATTTAAATTGATTTCTATATTTTAAATTATTTAAAAGTGAATTAAAGTTGAATCAAGCAATACATCGCAATGTTTTAAACATGGGTCCATGAAAATGATCTAGCCTACATTTAAATCTGTTGAAAATATTGCCAAAGGATCCACCCTGTCCGTTGATGGGTCTATTCTTTTAACTTGAGATACACCCTCCTTTCCATTGTCTCGGGAATACGGTTGCAGCAGCTCTTGAGACCCATCAACCGGATTCAGTTCTATCTTGATCAAATTTCGCTAAATGCAACCCAAGCGAGATCCACTTAAATCCAAACAAACACTTATCCACCTGAGGATCCGCAGAGGGTTAAGGGTGTGGCCACCATGCACCAATGTCAGGTATATTGTCGAGAAAAAGTTAAATAGTCGACCGAAAGAAAAGTCAATTGCTGCCGTAATTGCCGTCGTCCGGCGACAAGTTTGTTGGATAACTTATTGACATTGACCCCACCAACCACTTGATATGCCTAATATGAGGGATTAAATAACATTCCCCTTCCATTAAAAAATTATGTTTTCGCCTTTTTGCAGAGCTATGCAGATATATCATCATGTCCGATATAGCATTGAGTATAAAGATCAAAATGCTGCATATTTGACTCTGATGTAAGTTTGGGTTTAAAATAATGAAACGAGCCTTGCAGTCCCGCAGTTGCATTTGCCGGTGAAGATTGCAGAAGCAAACCGAGCTTGGAACCGTTCAGCGCCCTTATGCCTTTATATACCTTGGCGCTATTGCCTGTATGAAGGCTCCTGGAGATATCTGTCAAATTCGCGCTGAACTGCACGATGCCTGTAGCACAGCGAAGTCAAATCACCATGAAATTACTCACAAATTTACATTTAGCCACATGTTCCCTGGCCGCTGCGCCACAAAATTTACCATTACTTACATCAACAACTGCACAGAAATCTGAATTTGGTGAAGCGGTGACTTCATCGTTGGAATTAAGTTGTTGTTTGCATTAGAATCACGTATTCAAATTCGATTAGAATAATCAATGCATTGGCAAAGCGTAAGTCATTATTAAAAATGAGAAATAATGAACTACAGTTATCGTTCTTATAGCTGATAGTATTAATTAAGAACTCAGTACAAATGAAGACTACCGAGGCCAGAAGCCAGTGGCAGCAACAGGATCAGCAGATTCATTGCTGTTCTTCAACGTCAACAATCGACCTTGGAATTTAAAGTTGAAACTGAGTTCTCTAGTAGAAGGACATCTAAACAGTTCAGCGAAGGTTGAAACAAAGTAGTAACATTTATTCTTAGTCTTGTTATTGTCAATGATTATTTTACATTAATATTTTTTCCTGACAATTGTTGCTAACAATTGTTGCTTTTTGCCTACATGTACAACATATATGCGATTTTAGGATCAACAGAGTATTAGGCTCAAAAAATCAATTACTAGCTATTACTAGTTGGCCGATGGCCTGAGGCTTTGGTTGTATGAAGACATGGTTGTATGTGGACCTTGGTTTTGGTTATTTGTGAGCATCGGTTATCCCATGATATGTTCGAGTAATAGCCTACGTGCAGTGTCGTTATATGTCGGGAACGGTCTGGCCAGAGATGGATTGCAGGCTTTCGATTGGCCAGCCTTTTTCTGTAGCATGTCATTAGCCTAAGAAGGACTTGGTTGTTTGTGAAATTGTTGGAACGCCGGTGTTTGGAAAAGAACGGGGATGATATTTAGGTTTTCAATGGAGAAGAAATTTTAGAAGGATACAAATGACGCGCAAGTGGGCATTACTTACGCTTTCATAAAAACATAACCAGCGCCTTGGAAGCTAACACTGATAACCTGCAGTGGCGTCAAAGAGATAAATATTGCAGAAGGCGGGCCTCGTCTCTCCTTTGCGCCTCAGCGCTGCTGACACACGCCGTTAGTAAAAGATTGTCATGCAAAATCAGCATACGTAATAAGTCGTGCGAAAACAGTCTTTATGTTGTGATATTTTTCTTCTTTAAATTTATTTCTCGTCAGTGGATGCATGGGCACCTAAATCGTTTGTCTCCATCGAGCTGGAAGGGCAGAGGCCGGAAGCAATACCATTGCTAAACATGAACTCGCGTCACGTTTTTTTCATACACGACACTATTTTTGCATTTTGACGGTGCTCCAGCAGGGCGACTCTAGTCTGACAGTTTATTCTGCTCGTTGTATGCGAGAGAGCCATAAATCCGAAAGCTTTTCCTTTACACGCCCTACCTCGCCGTTCGGTCACCCGTGACCTCGCTCGCACCAGTCCTCTGGAAGTATCCGTTCAGCGCGGGGTGTCATTGTCCGTCCAATATTTTGTCAGTAAGGTTGACTATGTGTTCCCTTCTAGAGATTCTAGAGATGGGAGCTCCAGTGTTTTTGCAGCGGGGCGGCGTGAGAGTCACGCGGCAACCCCAGGATTATCCGAGCATTTATCACTTGAATGACCTCAAGTTTTTCCGATTGAATTCTTGAGCTGAGAGCTAGAACTGCACTTGCATTTTCGAGATCGCTACGACAGGTAGCAACATCTTGAAGAGCATAGGGCTCAGACAGGAGCCCTGGGGTGCTCCTCTACTGACATCTTGCCATTCTGTGAACTCCATATTGACAAATATACCAATGAATTCCATATACTCTTTGAAAGCGTCCAGGTAGCAGACTAACCAACTCAGGGCCAATCCGACTCCGGCCGTCCTGAGTTCTTGTATGTGTTGTTTGTTTGAGCCGCGGTCGAAGATCTTTGAGAGGTCGAGTAGTAGAGTTCCTGCGTATGTCCCATTAACCGCTGAGCAAAACCATATGTCCATGACAGAAAGCAATGCAAGCTCAAAATATGAGTCAAGTCAAAGCTCTAACTGCTCAGGAGCGAATCGAATGATCTTGTGGGCATCACAGTAGTTGTGGAGTTGAGTAGCTGCAGCTTTCTCAAGTTCAAGGTGTACGCGCCAGTACTGGCAGAATTGATGTCGGGCGATAGTTGCCAGCATAATTTTTGATAACCCTTGGACTTGTAGATCTGGAAGACATTGGCTCTCTTTCAAAGCTGTGGGTAGGATTGCTGTGAGAAACTTGTGTCAAAGATCCTTTTCAAGGCAGATTTTATCCAGCAGAGTCACTACCTGATCAGTGCACAAAACGAAAAAGAAAATTGCCTCTGCTGTTGTAGGACCTCATGCTAGAGGTTCCAGCTTGCACCGTTTCTGCTACGTACCTGTTGGGAACACAGGATCAATAGGCATTTTGTTGCGACATCACGTGCGGAAGGTTGCCGTTTTGATAAATTTCCAATAATCTGCGGAAGTTTTACTTTGTAGCGAATTATTGCCTTCCGCTCTTATTGCTCATCCTAGTTTGCCTTTGACAATCTTTGTGGCCTCATCGAGTCTCAACTGCAGTTTCTTACGGTCCGCAATTGGACATTTGTTGAGGGATATACCCTGCCAGTCACGACGCTCTGTTTGGAATTGAATGTCCTCATCGAACCAGGGCTGATTAGATTTATTCCGCATCAGCAGGCTTTTTACCGGGTGAATGTCACGGAAGATCGATATGCACCGGTTATGCCATGCGGACAGCAGTATATCGACGCTTATGTCTGTATCGTCAGATGGGACTACTTAATCTAGACGGCCGGCCAGCACAGTGAAATCAACTTCCGTGAGGTTTTTTATTTCTTTCTCAGACAGCAGTGATCTGAGTATAGTTCCCGGACTCAAAGTCACTGAAACCGTCACAGAGAAGTGATTGATGGCAGCTAGGCTTCTGATTGAATAGTCGGAGCATTCCAAGTTTTTACCGAATGTAACTACACGGTGGCTGAAAAGTAAAGGAACCAATGCATTTCTTCAAAAACTACGGAACTCCATGAGTGTTCTCACTTAAATTTTGACCACATTAACCTGGATCATTGCTTAATTTTTCTGTCGATTTTTGTTGAATTGCATGGAGCGATGTAGAAGATTCAAGTAATCAAAACGGATATACAAAAAAACACGTCAAACGAGCTGAGAAACCGCTTAAATGCCGTTTGCACCTCTAGTGCAAGCCAATAATTGTTCACGCTGCTGCTTATCTTTGTGACACGTACAGAATGTTTAAATTTGTCCAACTTTTCGGTTGTTCCATGCTTCAGATGTTTGACGTTAATGTTTTTCTGACGCGTTTTCGTTACAAGCTCCATGCTGCAACATTTTCAGAATTAACGGCGAGATGCTGTGGTGTAGTGGATAAGACGCTAGACTTTGGGTCCAGAAGACCTGGATTTGAGTCCCGGCGCCGGTAACTATAAAACAGGCTGAAGGGTCTGTTTAGCACACAAGCTAGGCTATTAAACACACAAGTGTCGCTCGTTGATAATCATCTTCCAGTGTTATTTATTATTCTGGTTGGCGACAGGAAAGGCATCCGGCCGTAAAAACCCAGCTCCAATATAAACGTATAACCTGTGTTAACATGGACACGGTGTTACAGGCCTGCCTGTAGAGCATAAGAATGGACCTTTAAATCGATGATGATGATTATTATTTTTATTATTATAACAGCGCGCCACTTTGACGACCAGGTCTTACGCGTCATTCTTTCTTTGCACCACGCTCTTCGACCGTTTAGCGTGCATGTTGGAACCAAATCTTGTTGAAACATGAGGTGTACATTCCTGCATTGCCAATAATTATTTAATTGGAATATAAAAGAGATCGTTACCACTAAACTGTTGATGCAAATGGCAATTAAGCAGTTTTCCAGTCTTGTTGACGTGTTTTTGTGTAGGTCAACTTTGACTACTCGTTAAAACCACTCGTTTTAAACCACTCGTTGAAATTCAACGAGAATTGGCAGAAATATGACACAATGGTCCAAGTTATTCTGGTGAAATTTCGTTGAATTCATACAATTCATTGTTTTCTTTACTTTTCAGCCACCGTGTATATCTAGACAGGTAGCACTCTCCAGTGGACGCGTGTTGGAGAGGGAAGATAGACTCTTATTTTTGCCAGTTTTAACGATGAGCGATGAATAGTCAGGAAAGGCTCTACGCCTTTTCTGACTGTGTCCGGCTGAAGGAAGTTAGATTTTTTATTTCAAGGTTATAAATTGATCTGTATCAAGGAGTGTAAAGGTTTTTTCGTTTAACTCAGTAATCAAGATACTTTGGGGGGGCGATATACTCCGACGATGATCCCAGCTCCACGGAACTGCGCCCCTTCATGAAAGTTGGAAATCGTTGACTCCGTCCCCGGTTCATCGCAGTGTTAGATTAAACTAAAACAAGTTTCAGAAAAGAACTTTTCATCCCAGCGTGCAATCTGCACACTGCAATCTACTTCATTCGTCTGTATGGTCAGTCTTGTGAGCCGCATTCTGGTTAAATCATTAGTGCGTCTAGGAGTCTCGGGATCCCCGTTCCTGACATTGCAAAACGTGATACTTGAAGCATCGAATATTCGAAAAATGAGACAAATTTGAGCTTTCTGTTATTTTCAAAAAGATACACCAGCATCGTTTTTACTGAAGCCACTACCCAGCTTCGTTGACGAGTTTTTTGTACGTCATCTATGACTATTTTCATCTTATTAATCGTTGGATGAAATTCAGCGAAATTTTGTAGAAATATGAAGATACTAGCTGGGTTCCCGGCGTTGCCCGGGTCAAACTACCTGATTTAAACTACCTGGGCCTACCCCCTGGGTTCCTGGGACCCCAGGGGCCCCTTTGGGGCACTGGGCCCCAAAGATCCGGTCCGGGGGGCCTTTGGCCCCTGTAGGGGGC
>JAQIWG010010138.1:0-10179 GCA_034695025.1 Chamaedrilus cognettii
TATTAATCTTTGTTTGGACTGTATTAATCTTTGTTTGGACTGTATTAATCTTTGTTTGGACTGTATTAATCTTTGTTTGGACTGTATTAATCTTTGTTACTATACGGTCCTTTGACTTCTCAAACCACGACTGCAAGCTGCCTATGCTTGTGTAGGCTTGCTCTATTGCGTTTTCTATTTTCCTGTATATTTTGTTGTGCTTCTAAGATACATCTATGAGTATTTCAGTTGCAAACTGATATGATTATCTTGTATGCCGCAATTAAAATAATTTGTAACATTGCTTCAGCAATTCATACTTTTCATCAAAGCTGCATTATCGTACCTGATACCGGACATTCCAGAAAATGTGCGCATGAGGATCGCCTTGGAGAAATCTCAATCGGTAAATGTTTACTAGCCGACGATACGATTTACATCATTGTTTTGTATGGCACAAGTATGGTAAAATATGGTAGTTTCATAGGTAGACAAACGAAAATGAATTTTGATCTAGTCAACGTAGGTGCAATAGGGAACAAGATAGGCCAAGATGGGCTACAATTAAATAGGTGAATGGACGTTCGTGCTTTAGCTTTGAGTCTCTCTCTCTTCAGTGCTCTGCCACATGGAAGGTCTTTGGTGCCCAAACCTTCCACCTTATCCGATCTTAAGAATCGTAATAATAATAATAATAATAATAATAATAATAATAGTGGGTTTTTCGTCCGTTTCACAATCTGGCGACCATATCGGGGACGCCCTCCCGGCAACACTGGCATCATCCCTAGTCCACCCAGGCTGAGATAGAGACCAAGGCCAAGAGGGAAAGTCATGTCGGTAGGCCGGGTCAGTAATCCGTTTGGCAGCCGGTTAGGTTGATAATTACGGAGAGAAAAGGTGAGTCTTGAAACTGGAGAAGAACGTAGACAGTGTTGTGCATGAACGCAAAGAAAGTGGGAGGGAGCTCCAAAGAGTGGGTGCAGAAAACACAAAAGCGAGACGGCCATTGGCAGACAGTATTCTGGGAACTGCAAGGAGGTGCTTGTCAGCTGAGCAAAGGTTTCTAGGCGGAATGTAGGGGGTGAGTAGTTGATAAAGGTATGTAGGCTGGTGATTTTGAAGAGTTTTGAACGTGATGGAGGCAATTGTGAACTCGATACGTTTAGAAATCGGAAGCCAGTGCAGATGTTTCAATGTAGGAGAAATATGGTAATGACGTCTGACCGATGGAACTACAACACGTGCTAGAGAATTTTGAAGTCTTTTGAAGTCGATTTAAAGAGTATGCTGGGAGACCATTAAGAAGTGAGTTGCAATAATCTAGCTTAGAGGTGACCAGCGAATTAGCAGGGACTATTGCAGAGCTGGTGTCGAGTGAGGAACGAATCTTGCGTAACTGGCGTATATGGTAAAACGAGGTTTGACAGACAGAAGAAATAAGTTTTTTCATTGAAAGATCAGGTTCAAAAACGACACCAAGATTTCGCCCTTCGCCATTCTTCAGCCCTTCTCTTCATATTTGCATACGATTCCTTCTCAAGCAGGTCGTCTATCATTCCGGTACGTGGCCTTCCCGGTCCTCTCTTACCCTCCATTCTTCTCTCCTCTCTTCCAACATCTCTCTCAACAAACCCTCTCCTCTCATTACATGTCCAATCCAGTTTTTCTTTCTTCTGACTACCATTTCAATCATAGTCCATGTTTTTCCCAACTTTCCTCAAAATCTCCTCAATTGTTACCTTCTCTTTCCAACTAATCTTATCAATTCTTCTCCATCTCCACATTTCAAATGCTTCTATTCTTCTGATGTCCTCTTTACTTTGCGTAGGGTTAGTCAATTCACGAGCGCAGTTCTGTAGATCTAATAGATGTTCCACGTCCCGGACATGACGTTAAACTGTGCCCGGCAGCCCTGCCCCTGCTGCCACCATAGGGCAAGATAAGCGTTGTGACCGAGTGATCTAAGTCGCTGGTCGCGGATTACGAGCGCGACAGCTGTCGATTCGAATCCCGGTTGCGCAAACATTTTAGAGTCACGTCATGCACCCTTTGGCAAGGGTGGTTTAAATTCGTCAGCCACAACGTGTTCCTACGATGCCTACCAGATACGGTGGAACCACGACCAGCGACCATCAGCTGGTGAAATGGGGCATCACCCTTTTCCCGCAAGGGGCTAAAACAACACAACACTAGATGTTCTGTACCAAATTTTGATTAATTACTGGATGACTTAGGCTAACTGTGGTGTGCTTTCTATACTCCTCAAACATTGATAAGTGACGTCATGATGACGTAAGACGCATGTTGATGACGTTGTGGATGACTGACGTTGTAGATGATTTACGTTGTAGATGACTGACGTTGTAGATGACTGACGTTCTAGATGACTGGCGTTGTAGATGCTTGACGTTGTGGATGCTGACAGCTTTAACAGCGGATAGGCCTATTTAATAAGTGGATTTAAATATTCGCTAGATTTCATCAAATTCTGAAAATGAATCCTAAACTTGTTGTCTTTAAGACATGGCCTACATGTATGTTTCAAAATTTCTTAATTGAATGATTTATTTTTCATTGATCTCAGATGTGTTTTTGTTTGATTTATATTGCAGCGTACAGGGGATAAATTGGAGTAGAAGTCAAAGTCAACTTCCAGAGCGATTGGAAATCGAAGTAACCACCTTTTGTCAATGTGGCACGGAATCGCAAAGATCATGAAAAAATGATAACTAGTTGGCTCGGTGTCGTCGGCTCATTCTTGCCAAACTGTAATCAAGAATTACTGTACTGGCCTTTTGTATAGGCTGGACAGGATATTAATCTGGTTGAACATTAAAAACGACAGTCGCTGCTCGCTTATTGCATACTGCTTTCCTATTGTTTCTACATTTTGACTAGATCTTCAGATTCACGAACGAATTTGAACGAACTTAAAACGTGCACGCTTATCAATGCTGAACACGTGTTCATAGAGTTGAAATGAAATGATCTTGATCTAAGTTGACATGTTTTGACTGTAGTGTTGAATATTCTTGGCTATAAGGTTTACATATCACAGTTATGTTATTATTTTAAAAGTAAAATCTTTGTATTCCTTTTTTGTAACCTGTGTGGATATGACCCGTTGTTTCTCCAACCTGTTATCAAAGTTATATGTATGTATGTATGAACCTTACATTGTATGATGTGATGAAAAGTTAAAGTCGTACCGTAAGTGTGTGCTTTCATAAGTGAACGAAGCTGAGTCAACACGAAGCCCGACGTTTGAACGAGATCGGATAAAACAGTTTGACAGGCTCTTAGCATTACAGTTATACTACAGGTGTACTACTACATTTACAGGCCTACATGTACATGTACATGTACATGTACATGTACATGTACAGAGTTCAGTTTGGCCTCTACAAAAGAGAAGTAACGTCACGCCTGCTGCTTATAAAACAGGAGTAGTGCACTACTATGCCTTTCAAAAAAGGAGTAGCTCTAAAGTAGGCCTACTCCACCATCGTCCATTTTTACGAGTAATGCTGCTCCTACCCATTTTTAAATCCCAGTGGAGTTTCAAAAAATGTCGCTTTTGGAGTACTACTCATACTAAACTTATCCCTGCAATTTGTAGCCAATAGCCTTTCTGCCATTGGTTGGCGGTAGCCTAAGGCACGACTCATAACTTGACTGGCAACATCTTCAATGTTTATATTTACGACATCATTCTGACTAGACTACGTGTGCACTAATTTTGTACAGGCACTGAGTAGTGACTGTAGCCATCGAGGACTATTAATAGAATATTTACACGCTACGCTTCGTTGATGCATGCAAAAGGCTACAATAATGTCATGTCAGAGCGACACGACGTGGCGGCCTATCACTTTCTAATTTAGGCCTATAGTTTACGATGAAAGCCTTTCTAAACTAGGTCTACAACGTTAGCAGTCTTGTAGAATTGCGTTGTGGCTAAACATAAGCAGATAAGCTTACTATGCAGGGCTCGTACGTGATATAGGCCTAATATAGGCCCCTAAAATAGCCAAGCGAGATAATAGCCTAAATTATATTGTAACTAACATACATTGTAACAGTAGTAATCAAGCTACATGTATAGGCTTATTTGCTAGCTTGCTATACAGGCCAGCCTGTAAAGATTAGTTCTAAACATTTTTTTACGGTGTGCGCCGATAGGCGAAGGTCGTATTGTTTCGGCCCGGTACCTTTATTTTTATTTTTCCGAATTTACTTCATTTTTTTTTTTTAACTGATCTTTGGCGCATTCCCAGAAAAAATTTCATTGTAAACATTGAGGGGGTGCCCGGGGGGCCACCGCGCTCACTTTTGCATAAATCGCGATAACTTTTTTACTATCGGTCCGATTTCCACGCTTTTTGCACCAGATTGTTCCACTTACTACTTACTAAAAAACGCCCTATACATGTTTTAACAAAATATCGATACGTAAGGTGAGCGAACGGTTTTTATAAAAGTTGAGGGGGGGGCCAAAACCTTTGCGCCACAATAGCTCAGCCACCACTGAACGGAGTTAGACCATTTTTTCAGGGAACATGCGGACTAATCCCGGATTATACAGGTTCGCTTGGATTTTGAAAAAATACCGGAGCCCCCGAGAGCCCGCCCCCAGATTTAGATTTATTTATTTATTTTTGTCATCGTGGGTAACAACCTTGAGCGTTACAATTATGAAACCTGGGGGGAAAAATATACGCCATTGGGGAAAGCGTTTCTGGCCGAATAACTCATTTCGAAATATTAAGGGGGCCTGGGGGGGGGGCCATATCATGCACTTTTGCGAGAATCGAGATGACTTTTTTATTATCAATCTGATTTTCAAGATTTTCGACTGATGTGTGGCACTTGGTCGGGACTAAAAATTGCCCCATATATGTCTTAACAAAATATTTATACATGAGATGGGCGATCGGTTTATAAAATTAGAGGGACCAAAGCCCTTGCACCATAATAACTCAGCCGCCACTGAACGGATTTTGACAATTTTTTAGGGAACATGCGCACTAAGCCCGGATTATACAGTTTGGCTTGGATTTGTATAAAATTAACTGTACCCCCTGGAGCCCCCCCAAATTTTGATTCTTTCTCTCTCTTTATCACAGAAAATGTGCTCTGTGTTCATGTTGTCGATGTTTGCCTAATTTTTCAAAAATGGGTAAATACTGCTGCTAAATTTCAAAACTTATGTTTATCTACTAATGGAGGCCTGCGCGCACGCCGTTTATGCACGGGTACTGTGCTAGTTTTAATCAAATCCCTCTGGGCTCTGCACAACACGCAACATGTTCGGCAATAACAGGCTATGATTAGGCCTATAGTATTTTGGGGGAATTTCCATATCAGAGTAGCCTAATGCTAGAAGTTGTATAGATTAATTGTGTACAATAAATGATGGTTCCACCGTAGACTGATAATCATCGTAGGAATAGGTGCAGCTGACAAATTTAAACAACCTCTGCTAAGGGTGCGTGAAGTGACTCAAAATCTTTGCCGCGGCCGGATTTCGAGCCGACAACTGCCGCACTCGTAATCCGAGGCCATCGACTCAGACCGCTCGATTCACAGCGCTTCATCGGAGTTGAGATCAATAATTAATTGTTAGATTGTAGTCTACAGAAGATGGAGAGCGCCTTCGAGAGCCTCGTTGTGCTGCAGCTGGCAGGGAGCGCCCCCCGGGACATGATCCGATGGGTGTTGGACAGGGTGCGGGCGTCCAAGGAGCAGGGGGGCGCCGAGCTGCTGCCCTGCTGCCCGTACGACGACGAACAACAGGTTTGATCTGTTTGTTTCTACTATACACTGGCGACAGTTCTCTTAAGCATTTAGTTCTTTGTATCAAAATGAGGGAGACAGAGGCTACGGAGACAAGCAGACTGAGGGACAGACAGACGGATGGACAGACCGGCAGGCATATATAGACGACAGCGGGAGACAGGATAGCATATGTGGTGGTGAGGGCCGGTATTATAGGTGGCGAATTGGGGAATTTTAAATTTTTTATCTTTAAAATAAATGTAAGTAGGCTACAGTGTGTGACAGTGTGAGTAACGAAGACTATTACAGTCCGGTTCTGTGTAAGAGGGCCGCCACAGAACCGCTCCCCCCTTTATTCACATTTTACGACTCCCCGAGGAGCTCTGGGCTGAAAGTCTGGGCTATTCTTTGTTCCCCGACTTGCCGGGTGAAAAATTTTAAAATCTTTTGAGATAGGAAAATTTCTATCTCCTGGTTGCTTGGATGACGCGGTGTTTATGGATATAACATGGCTCACATTAATATCCATTGACATCGCGAGTTGTGCGTTCCGTCAACGTTGTGCATTCCTCAAGGTGTTGTTAAACTTGGCAGTAATAATGACGTTTTGTTTTATTGCGTTTAAGCGTGCAGTACGCACGGTGTACATCGGCGCGAGCACGGAGCGCCTGCTGCGAGGCGCGGAGGTGCTGCAGCTGAAGAAGAAGAAACGCGCCGACGACACTCTGCAGCAGTTTACAGTCGACACGCTAAACAGCTTTCATGACTCTGGTCTGTGCTAGTTTTTTGTAGTTTAAGGACCATGTGTAACACAAAGACTATAATATACAGTCTCATTCTGTGCAAGAGAGCCGACACAGAACCGCTCCCCTTTTTTAGTTGCCTTTTACGACTCGCCCGCAGCTCTGATCTGCAAGTCTATTGTGCCTCGTGTCGACCTGCAGGGGTCTTGTTAGTGTTAGTTACTTTAATCCAATAGTCATCAATTTACTAATACTGTTCACTGATGACAATAAGCTTTCAGTTCAACCAAATGTATGCTTGTGCACCTGTGTATGTGTGTTAATTCATTGACGCTTAGTTGGATATAATTAATCACCCTTTTGGGGTCCAAAAACTTTAGAAACATGAAAGTAGCGCCATCATCGGTAATGCATTTTGTACAAAGTGACCAATTGTACTATTAGTTATATTAAATTAACTGACTCACTGAAATTGGGGCTGGCGGCTTTTACCTCTCCCCCCCCCCCCTTAACCATCCGTGCCTGCACTCCTGCCTCCAGTTCAATCAAATGCATGTGCTTATTCTTTCATGAAAGAAAGTTAGCAAAAACTTGCATCAGTTTAATTTTATGAAGGACATTTTCTAGCATCACTGGCGGCATGTGAATTATAAATAATTATAATGTTATGTAAATGTAAATTGCAAATGTACTGATGCTTCCGCAATGGATGCTGGGGTAGGAAAATTTAACTCAAAGTAATCAACAGGGTTTGAAATGAACACCGTATGCTGCTTGGAGTTCAAATTGTTTGGCTTCAAATTATTTCAATGAAGTATCATATAGGTCTGTGGAATGCAGCAACTGATCTAATTTCTCAGGCTTACACCATTAAAATGTCAATAGATAAATTGAGACAATACATACATGTAAATAAGCTACTCATACCCCCAGTAGAAATAAAATAACTTGTTGTTTATTTTCAGATAACAAGTATTCATTTCTGACGGTGTCAGAAAAGCAGAGGATCGTTCTTCATGAACTCGAATCGATTTGTGCTGGGAAAAATGAAGTGTTTGATCTACCGGGGAGGCCCTTGTATACGGGAGAGGCCATAGGTATTCTGATATTATACTGAAGTAATTTTGTACTATTTACTATTCTTTATAAACCGATAAAATTTATTGTCAAATTAGTGACAAACTTGCCAAATTCTTGAAAAAGCGTTGTGCCCATATTTTCCATGATTTGTCATTGAATCCCCTCTAATTCCCTCCCTCAATGATAATATAGAACTTGATCTAATTTCTAAAAATATGGCTGTTGCTTATTTTCATAAGTAGGCCAATAAATGCTATTAAACTAAATCTCCTCATATTAGGTATAGCATGTGGTAATTATCGTATATCTAGTTGACACTTTACAAGTGAAGCATGAGTGATTGTTATGTTGGGCCAATTAACTGGCAGTGCAGCATCACGTTCTCTAGCAATAGATCAATGAAACTACACCGTGGCTCAAACGTAAAGGACCCAATGAATTTCTTCAATAACTAAGGGATGCAATAAGCGTTGTCAATGAAATTTTAACTACATTAACTTGTATCATTGCCTCACATTTCTGTAAATTTTATGTGAATTTCATAGAACGGTTAAGAAAATATGAGTAATCAAAATTGACCTACAAAAAAACGCATCAACCAAGCTGGGAAACTGCGTAATTGCTATTTGCATCAACAATTTTTTTGTGGCGATCTCCTTCATATTTCAATTCAGTAATTATCAGCAATCCTGGAATGTACACTTTATATATCAACAAGATTTGGTTCCAACATGCACGTAAAACGATCGAAGAGCATGGTATAAAAGAAGAATACACAAAGCGCTGGGCTTCAAGGTGGCGCATCAATTATCAAAATTTTAGCAAAAAAATCAATTTCGAACACCTGAAGCATTGAATAACCAAAAAGCTGAACAAATTTAAACATCCTGCATTTATCACAAAGATAAGCAGCAGCATAAACCATCATCGGCTTGCACAAGATGTGCAAACGGCAAATAAGCAGTTTCCCAGCTTGGTTGAAGCCTTTTTTGTAGTCAATTTTAACTGGGTGTATCTTATAAAACGCTGGATGAAATTCAATGAAAATTAGCAGAAGTATGAAGCAATGATCCAAGTTATTATAATAAAAATTTCATGGACTTGGCTTATTGTATGCGGGAGTTATTCAAGAAATTCGTTGGGTCCTTTACTTTTGAGCCACGGTGTATACACTTTGTACACAGCGGTAGGCCTACTAACAAGACTAAACCCACTGCTGAATTGGATTGGACTGATTTTGACCTGTAGACCTAACCAAGGCAACAAGTGCCATCTTAGCTAGTGACATGTATAGGCTTAACAAGAAACTTTTGAATTTCACAGGTGAAAAATAAAATGACAGCCAATCAACGCGTTGGTTTATAGGATATTTGTACTTTGCAGATAACAATGAATTTAATGACGAAAGTGAAGTTTATATGGGTACATTTTAGTTGAATTGTTTCATTTTCAATTACTTAATTACTGAAAATTATCCTGAATGAAATGCATCTATAGTTATTCTCTTTAAGAGTTAAAGCAGCCAAATTTTTTTAAAATCTGCGATATTTGAAAATAGCAGAGAAAGTTGCGAAATTTGCGACTTTGTAGAAAACAGTATACGGTATATTGGCCAAGTATACCTCTCCTCACCAAAATCTGTGCCAAGCGATTTGTAACTTCATAATCATCATTTTGCTTGCGTTCTGTACAAATGTCACATCGGTATTAAATTTAACTAGGCTATGGCTTATAGGCCTAGACCGACTTCATAATCTTTGGCTTATTGACATGAATATAAACTTAAATTTGCGATAATCTTTTTCAGTTGGCCGCCTACGGCACGATGGCATCATCACAAATCTCTTTCCCCTTCATGACAAAATTGAGCTGAATCATTTGGCTTCCAGCTGGCACAAGAAGAATCTGCAACTGACTAGTCAACCTCTTGGTATAATATATCGTTAAACTAGTAGCATCTAAATAGTTGCAACTATTTTAGCTCAAGATCTTTGATCTTGATTTACGTCTATCTGGATTTAGAAGCCAATTGCATGATAGCCAATAATATTTGTAGAATTTTTGGCAGGTCGAACTACAGAATTGTCGCGTACATTGAAACGAAACCGTGACCGTTGCACAATATAAATTGGTGTGCAGAAATCTATTGTAGTTACTATGATGGGTACGTTGATTCCGAATCTACAATCACAAACTAATATACAGAGTGAGTCCAAAAAAATAATCCCCTAGCGGTATCGCGATAACTCAGTCAAAATTCAAAATATTGATTTCATATTTTTTGGGATTGGAGAGGAGATAATTAGCAACAAGACTGTCAAATTTCATGTGAAATCTTTTTTAGTTTAAAAGTTATAACTGTTTTAGAAATAAGTTACAAAAGTCAAGTTAACTAACGCTCTACAGCTCGCTTAGCCTGGTTATTTTGCCTGTATCTGGCCTGCACCTGTTTCAGCGTGCAGAGAATGTAAGAATAGACTACTTGAAGTGTTCTCGCCTTCAAACCTTGTCCTCAAAAGGTTTTCAGTCCCATTTTCCTCCTGCACAAGATTGGTCATTTTAGACGTGCCCAACTTGCTGCGTTAACGAAACCATG
>JAQIWG010010139.1:0-10179 GCA_034695025.1 Chamaedrilus cognettii
ACACCCAATGGCGCAGTGGGCGGAGCAACCTGCGAATACATCAACAGGGATAATAATATTAATGTCAATATTACATCTGATAATATTATCGATAAGATTTTGTGTAAAATTTCTTCATTTTTACTGTCAAGTACAATAGCAGTTAGCATATAAGAAGCACGCGTTGTGACAATGCCATTTAACTTGATATATTTGAATTTGAGTGATATCGAGAAGATTTAAAAGCAAGCAGTCATTATAAAATAGGATCATCGATTAGAGCCACATCGTCAAAGTTACACACAAATCGATTTATTTTCGCATCCATGCTCATTGAATCTATGCGTGTACCTACAAGTAAATAGTTTTTATTTACCTCAAGTCAAATGGTACGAATAGATATATGCCAAGATTGCGCAGTGCGCAGCTCTCGTTTAGAAAGCTTCAAAATTTTTGCTATTTTATGTTAATTTATTTTGTCACAGCTATATTGGCAAATATATTTTGACAGAAAACAGCTCTGTTGATGATACACCTCAAATGCCTGACATCATCTCATTTAATGATGTTAAGAAATTATCATTTGTTACAACTTGGTCAATGAACGTTTGCATCAGAACTTTCTGCATCAAAACATTGAGTCCAATTCAAATTGGACAATAAATCATTTTAACCATACTAAGGGTATGACGATATGAGAGGCTTTTGAATAAATTGTGATGCAAGGCAGCTAAATTGCAATCTTACTATATATAATCCATGCACACAGACTTGTGAAGCTGTTAGCAATAAAACTGCGTTGAATGACGCTCAAAATTACCTTGTCCCTTAGCCAGTCGTGGAATGATCACTACACAAAGCAGCAACATAAAATTACTATTCTATACATAACACAGAATTCAATTATTTGCAAAGCATACAAATGGAATTCATTGTTGGTTGGGAAGAAGTAGAAAGCATATTTTGAAACTAACAACAGAAGCGAACTTCATAGTAATTATTCATTAAGTTTATTATTTTTCCTCACAAATATCAGTATATATATGCAGTAAATTCAACAAAAGCAGAATTCAAATCGCTAGTTAATCAAATTTTCGATGCGTGAAACATAAAGAAATTATATAAACAGCAATTTATTGAATGGTGAGAAATTTGGAGCCCCACTAGCGAGTGTGTGACTTTTTCGTCTTGAACCATATCTGAATATTCAATCTCAAAATCAGTTGATCCTTTTGCCGATATATGATCACAAATAAATAATAAATTTTCAGAATCATGCATTCACTTACCAGCAATGCAGATCAGTAATGAGAGCAAACTATTGGCAGAAAATCGCGTTCTTCTTGCCATATTTGTTCTGAAAAACAAGGGCAGACATTTAACACTACCAAATACTCTGAGAGTTAACACATTAAACGGCTCAAATTCAGGGGTCTAATGCAGAAATAGACTTGAAGCATGCGACTCAGAGTAGTTAGTTGCCATGGTGCAAAGCGGTTTGAGATTAACATTAGTACTGAAGTTATGTTTTTCTCAAATCGGATGAAAAATGAGAAGATAAAAATGATATAAATTCTCAAATAGATGTAATTTTACATCACCCAGAGTAGAAAACTTTGTATGAAAATAATTTTCGAAGTCTATGTTGATTTGTCGGCTGTTGATTTGTCCACCAGACGTTTGCATGAGACATCGCCTGCGATTGATTATTTTTGACTTGACCTGACCTACTTATGACTCGCAAAGATATCTTTTGGTCCACAAACGCAGCATTCACGTGTGGAACCTTGAGACCGGTGACACTGCATGGTGTCATAATTCCCATGCAAGTGTTCCGATCGCTCATCAGGGGCGGATCCAGCCCCTCATCCTGGGGGGTGACAAATAAATTTCATCATTTGTCTACACGTGGTACATCCATTTTCCCTTTCCAGGCGCTCTGAGGGCGGCGAAATTCTAGATGGGCTACACTCTTGGGGGGGGCAATTTCCCCTAAAAACCTCCTCCACTGCATTATAAATTCCTATTTCTGGGAGGAGGGGGTGGCGATCGTCCCTCTCCGCCCCCCAACAGAGCCCTGGGGGAAATCGCCCCTATCGCCCCCCCCTCCCCGGTGGATCCGTCAATGCCGCTCATCACACTACTATTCCAAACTCCAACTTGAGCCACAAAATAGTGTATCGTTGGCCATAAGCCTATAAAATGATGACAAAACTTCGCAATCATTGTAGAAAGTTGAAGGCCACCGTACGCAAGAGATTTCGCACCGAAAAGCTGTCAACTTTGACTCTAGATTATCTGCCGATTTGAATCACGTAATCCCAGACTATCGACTGTTGCAACTTGCATGCGCCACGGATTATTCAAGCTACTCTTTTGCCAACTCTGATTAGCGGCTGAGTTACTAGGGTATAGCCCGCACGGCAACTGTCGATGTACAAGAGCATGCGCGTACCACATACACGTAACAGTGTATTCATGAACGCGACGGGGACCCGATATACTTCACGGCTTAACGGCAACATGCAGCAACTGTGACGACAACAATGGACGTCAACAGCTTCTCTACAGTATTACCCGGACAATACTATGTATTCCTGATAGTGTAGGTCTACTACGCCGCTGCAGTTGATGACGGTGATAACGACGCAGTAACCAACAGGTCTACTACTAATTTATCAAACGAAGGTTTGGCAGACTTTTGCGCATCGTGACTCATGGACTGAATAGGCTTTAATCTTACACAGTAATCACTCAACTTCACTGTATCACTGGTTTTGAAGAGAAGCTGCAAGCAGAAATTTGCCAGCGGGAAAATAAGAATGCAGAGGTGCTCAGTCTTTCTTCGTTTCTGTACATACTCCTAACATTTTGATTATCCAACGACTTCGATGCTGGTAGGCCTACACTGATCTTTGCGCAATCTGCGGTTATACGCCAATCAGAACGAATCTTAAGCAATCAACGGGATGCACGTTGAACACTTCAACACTTTCAGCATTGATTTTTTTTTTATATTAGGCCTATATAGCACGACCTATTTACAAGACAGTCGACAGTTACAGACAGCCAAATTTGAATTTTGAATCATTTTGATAAAACTCAGGATAAATTAATATTAATACTAAACACTTCTAACGATATAATACACCGCTAGCGTTCATTCACGTTTTGAAATTATCGGGGATTCCTCTACTCCATGACTTCAAGACCCTCCCATTAAAGTAAGAGCGCCGTACTGTCAGTGCGTGACAGTACACGCTGGCTGCGGCATATATCATCAATGTTCATTGTGCTCAAAACCTGCTCGTATCGTGTAAACAATATCAGCGCATCCATACCGACGAGCTTCAACCTGTCAAATCTCTCGTCTGTGGCGGGCGACTTAGCGCGCTACCTTGGATCTAGATTCAGTTACAAAGGACGGCGATAAAAACACAGCCATGCATGATATATAGGCATACAAAACATTACTACGTAGCTGGCCTTGGAAGGCATTAGGCCCCTATTAATTCATGACATTCAGGTAACGTCTGTGCCAAACTCCAGTCACGCCATTATTGCAGGCCCACAGCACAATCTTGTACATCATGCTATTAGGCTACCCCTGCAGGTCGGGGAACAGAGAATTGACCTGTAGCCCAGAGCTCCCCCGGCGAGTCGTAGAAGGCGCTTAAAGAGGGGGTGCGCTTCTCTGCTTGATAAAGCCGAGGCCATAATAGGCAATGAACCGGACTGTAATAGTCTGCCTTACTATATACGATCCTTAAACTCCCAAAGCACCACCACATCATGCTATAGCCTACTCTTTGCGCCATGGTGGTTGTTCTAATATTCGGCAACAAAAAGTAGAAGAATACCAACGTGCATTCCATTGTTACATGTTTCTCTCACTCATGTTTCTACCAAACATCCAAAGATGTGGGGCAACGGACACGAGATCAAACGTCGTCGCTGTTAAACATCGCGTCTTCTTCTTTAAATTCAGGCTAAAAACCGTTTGTTCGAAACCGCTTTCTGTACGTGGTGGTAGCGGCACTTCTCCCGCACCTACGATTTAAGCAAATTATATTTTTTCCATCGCCGTTTTGCATCATTGCATGACATGGTTTTTGGTGCGTTACAAGTGCAATATACATGCATACATACATACAAGTCACTTGACGCATGAGCAAGGACTCGCATCGGCAAAATAACGTGGACGGCTTCGAAATTTTCTGGGACAGCAAAGATTATTGTTATTAATGATGATTTAGTTTTAACTGAAATTACTTAGGAAATTCTGTAAGAGCAAGCATATATACACGTATATGCTTACCACACGAGCAGATCAGTAATAAATACGCGCGTTATACTGTAGTTGTTAGTTATAAATAGACCGTCGGTCAAAACTTCACATTCTAGACTGTAGAGAAATGAAGAAATTCAAACGCAGCAGCCCCGGAATCTGTGGGCTGTCAAATACATGAATTTTTTGGGACTTGACTACTAAGTGTATGAAATAAATACTACTACTTTAGCTACATTATCAGTTATTGATAGCGAATTTTTCATGAAGTTTTCATGAAAAAAATTCACGAATAAATTCACGACCAACAACTCATAATGTAGCAAAATAGCAGGCCTAATCTTACCTGTTCCTCAGTGCAGCTTGTCGTGACGAAATAGTATCCGCTGTTTAATAACTATTATCAGAATAACAGTTATTATTGTAGGCTATATTACTTATAAAACAATTTCTGTAGCAAAGGCTACAACACTATACAACTATTGGCTAGTAGTCCTAAGCCTGTCTGAAATAGCCAAGAGGACTTTTATTCCAAGCCAATAGGCTACATCCCATACATGTAGGCCTCTTAGTCCGAAAATCACATAAACTTCTACACATACAAATGTTAAAAAGTATTCAAACAGCTATAAACCGATAATGCGTCTAAGCCTTATGCAATAAATTATCGTAACGTTGTAGTCGGCGAGCCTTCAGTGAATAGCGGTGATACTCATACATTTATTATTGTGGAACTCTCAAAGAACTCTCAAAGAAGTCTACAGTGCATGGCGTCACGGCCGCAGGCAAAACTGATTTCAGAGGGGGAGCGAGATTAGCTTTAGGAGGGGGGGAGGTTCCAAGAACTTTAATGCCAAACTTACTACATAAACAAATATTACAAAATCTTTTCGTAAAATGCGCAATGTATAAATATCTGCGTTTTATTATTTCTGGAAGGGGCTTTAACGCTCAAAACTCCCCGCAGTCTATATGGCTCCCAGCGTGGCGTTATAGGCCGTATTACATGCACATCGTCCGATGCATGAAATCGCTGGGTAAGATGAAAACTCACTCCCCAGTGTAGAATTCGCATGGGCATTGCATCGATATAATGTTGGATCTCCTGCATGGAGGTTATTTCATACAAACCTGTGTCTTTTGAGCAAATCTACCTCAGGTGCAAGAATGGTTTTGCTACATAGTTCGATTTTAGATTTTTAAAAGGGTAAACTAGTCCTACTCATAAACACGGTGTAGGCCAAATGCCATGGCGAGCAAAGCAAGTTAAGTGATCGTCGACGCATGCCTTAACGAAGCATTATACTTAACCCATTAATATTAAACACTAAAAATAAGCTTACGCAAAAAAATGACAGAGCAATTTTATGTTTGCACAGCAATCAAAATCACGATTAAACTACATGTCAAAATATTATGATGCAAAAATTTTGAATTTAGCATCGAAACGGTAGTTTCAGACAAATTTCGTATCCTTGCCGTGAAGTTTGTCTATTGGTGAAAGTAAAATCTACAGCTAGGTCGGCTCGAACCCCAATGGAGCGACAAATATACTTATGTTCTTATTTTAAGTCCTTTGCGAACCCCTCAATAATATTTAATCGCAGCGAGGCGCCACTGTATGCAAAAAACCAAAATGTAACAATGCGTGAAGGGTATTCGCCCTCTAGGCCTATGAGCAAAGCAATTATATACGCAGCCTGGGCTGCTCGCACTTGCGCTCTGTTATTGAGCAACAGCCTCTGACTATGGCATTGGCCTAGCGGGGTAACATTGGCGTCTACACCCAACAATGACTGTTCTTTACACCTACTAGCGAGCACGCGTCCTTGGTGTTTGAACTAACTAAGCTTAAGCGTTACATCACCTTGTCAGGCACCTCCACAGGCCGGGGAACAGAATTGACTTGAAGAATTGACTTGCAGTCCAGAGCTCCCCGGGCTAGTCGTAAAAAGCGACAAAAATGGGGAGCGGTTCTGTGCCGGCTCTCTTGCACAGAACCGGACTGTATAATAGTCCTTTTGGCTACAGCAGCTGCACACGGTCCATAAACTACGAAACAAAACAAGACATTGTCAGACGTTGTATGCTATTATTATTTATAATGCATGTTTAATAAATTTGAAATACGCTTACCGAAATACGCTTACCGAAATACGCCTACCGAAATACGCCTACCGAAATACGCCTACCGAAATGCGCCTACCGAAATACGCCTACCGAAACACGCCTACCGAAATACGCATACCGAAATACGCCTACCGAAACACGCCTACCGAAATACGCCTACCGAAATACGCCTACCGAAATACGCCTACCGAAATACGCCTACCGAAATACGCTTACCGAATACGCTTACCGAATAAGCTTACCGAATTTGGAAATTTTAGGCGTTGGACTGTCACGTGGTTGAACCCGACACAAGAACAGTGTACGAGTCCGCGCCTCAAATTGTTCGTCGTTAATCTACAAGTCGACTGCTTCTGAAACTTAAATCATTGCAGGCGATTCTAAAACGGCGTTGATCAGTAGGTCTAATACACACTGGCAAGCGAACCTTGACAACAACTGCACGATAGGCTTCCAATAGCCTAGTTCATCATCAAGAGGTGATAACCTTTAATTTGGGTTGGATGTGCAGAACCTTTCAATATGCGTGGTTTAGCGCGATGCGACTATACACGTGTAGGTCTACAGTTTTTCGCTCGCAACTATCTAGAATTCTAAATTATCGTGAGCGGGGTTCGGCATTCCACTGCATTGTTATTTAGATTTTCGCCAATATTTAGAGGCGTGTTTGAGAGTTCAAATCAAATGGGGATAGGCCCGTATCATAGCATCAAGATAAGCTCCGATTTACTATGGATCTGACATTAAACCATGCATTGCGCATGTTATATATGCCTACTGTAGGCTATTTTAATACTACATGAGCAGGTTTTCCTAATTTATTTTATTTTATAGAGTTCAATTTAGTTTAATAGCTGTTTTTCTTTTCAACTATGCCCCCGGACAACGTTTAACCCCACTGCGCGGCGCGGTTACCATCTCATGGGTCGATGGACAACTCAGATCGATGGACCTAACATGGCAACTAGACAACACCGGCGGGCGGTCAGATGAGTCACAGCAGCAGCTACATGTACATACATGGCTGCTGTGCAAGTGTGCATAAAATACATTTTCTTCACATGCTAGGACTAGCACAAGCTTACGTGCACGCAGCTGCATAATTATCTTAATTGCGTTGAGCAAAGGATTTTATCTTCGTCAACTGCCTGACATGGAAGGAAAACCTCAAAAACTTCTTATCTTGTCTCGAACGAACTACTCAGATCTGAAAGTTATACCCACAAGCGTTGGCCCACAAAATGGCAATGAATTTGTTCAAGAGTAATAATTAGGTTCATGACAGCAAATATTGTTGTAGTTACTTTATTTAACAGAGTATTATTGCACCCCATGTCGGATAACAGCAGCATCAATATAAATGCCATAGGCCTTATAATTATGTCCCATTGATTTAGCTTGCAGCCAAGAGCTCCCTGGGCGAGTCGTAAAAGACGACTAAAGAAGGGGGAACAGTTCCTTGGTGACAATTTAATTCGAGGCCTAAGCACTGAACTGTAATAATCCTCGTTAACTTACTCTCGCACGGTCCTTTCAAAACTCTCAACAAGAGAGAGAGAGAGACATCGCATTCTTATCCTACGATATTCGGCATTATTAGCGACAGAACAATATTACTAGCGACACTTATCGAATGTGAAAGCCTTTCATAGGGAAAAAATCCGAAAACGCGGCTCCTCTGGCGAGACCCTCAATGAATATACTTTGACTGATCTCAAGCAACGTTGGGGTAGCGAAGTGTGTTACGCCGCGCTCGGTGTGGGGTGTGTGGGATGTGTCAACCTTCTCAGGCTTTTTCGCAGGATTTTGTGTTTGGAGAGGGGGGGGGGGGGGTGTTTCAAAATGTTGAGAGGTGTTTGAAGAAAGGTGTGCTTGAAACCAAACAAAAATTGCGGTCTTCCCCTAAATCTCTTTCTGCGTAGAACTTACGACCGGGAGGGGGGGGGGCGGGGGGTGCTAACTAATTTTTTTCTACAAAATGTCTCAAACTGCTTCTAACCCAGTGCCCCTAAAAGCCACTCATGGCCCCCACTGGACCCCCCACTCATTTCTTGCTTGCGCATTGTTTTCAACGATTCATTACAGCGTCACAAAGTTCGAGATAGTCACCGACGCTGCAGACAATGCTTTCGAAGTACCATTTCGTCAAAACCTGTTTTTTAAAGGCATGGTTGTTCAGACGATGTTTCTCAAAGGCACTGTCAGGTTGACGTGACACGAGAGTGTTAACAAGCTCTTGGCGCAACGAAATGAAATCGGTTCCTATTTTACCTCGCTTTTCAAAAGCGAGTTCCGATCCCGCTTTTGAGCATTCACGCGATGCTTTGAAATACTAACGTTTGAAAAACTAGTTCGTCAAAAACTAGTTGGTTAAAAGCGAGAATCGTGTTTTCAAAAGCATCGTCTGACTGCCGTATTACAATAGCCCTTTATTGTAGGCCCATAGGCTGGCCTTTCATTCCTTGTTGTTTCTTATTGGTCAGGCTCTCTAAGAAGCTCTCGCCTCTTGGCGTATATGCCTCTCTCGCCTCTGAGTCTCTATCGCTTCTAAGCCTCTCTCGCTTCTAAGCCTTTCTCATCTCTAATATCGGCATACACCATGCGAATAGCCTAGACCTCGAGTTGGCTCAATCGGCGGTTATAGTGACGGTAGACTGTTACGCATGTGACTTTGCCAAACGCTTACGTGTCTCGAGTGACGTCATTTATCTTAGCAAATAATGTGATGACTGAGTCAACTCGAGGTTTACCCTCAATGGTGGATATGGGCCTAAGGGGACAAGCCTCTCTCGCAGTAAATCTGCAGTCAGTCGATCGTAATCCAGTAAACGCTCGGGTATTAAATCAAAAAACGAGTCGCATGCACGCTGCAGTGCGAATCCATAAAACCACACGCGCCGAATTAAATTCCTCATCCTCATCAAGTCTGACGACGCTTGACGCTTAGGGCGACCCGAAACTTAGACGAAATCAAGGGGGGGGGGACAATTATCCCAATTATTCTACTTGACTCTACGTACTCGACTCCCCGGTCGTTATACGAATATGGCTTAGCTCTCGTGACAATCTCCCCCTCCTCGCGCTCGCGCGCTTTTAGAACACGCATACCAATTTCATCTCCACGCCTTCCAACTTGCTCGAGAGTAAAATAAAAGAAGAATTTTTTTACCATTCAACAGCCGACATACAACTGGTAGGCCCACGATATGGCGAAATCCTTCTGTCTAAATTAAAAAGCAAAAGAACAATCCAAAGTTTAATACTCGAGCGTGCTTCAGCGTATTTCAGTCTGTGGCGTCAAGACCCGGTTATTGTGAACAATACACGAACGCGAGACATTGAATATTACGGGTCTTGAACAGTTTTATGCGGGCTTAGTATACATGTATATAGCGGAGGCGCCTAGCCCGCGCAGGGACGTATAAATAGGCCTACACTAGATCAAAGAGCTGATCTGCTTTTTGTTTTGTTTTGTTTGCAAATGGGTCTCATGCGGGGTAGGTGACGCCCCGCTGCATCATCAGATCTGTTCGTGATACCAAGTCGCGAAGCCGCGTATAGCGCGCCCTCCAAGCGCACAGAAGGTGTAGTGGGAGTTGTTTAGTCTGTTCACAGTCGAGAATCGTGCGGTGTTCAATATAAAAGTCTAGCGACGGACTAACGGTCCACTCCCTAGCCTATACATGTAGGCCCAGGCCTATACTGCAGACGGTCAAGCGACAAATTTAAAGTTGAGAGGTTCAGATCATTTGAAGGTTAAAATTCAGGGCTGGCGTTAGAGC
>JAQIWG010010140.1:0-10179 GCA_034695025.1 Chamaedrilus cognettii
CGATGTTATTCCATCTCCGTTTGCATGACATATTCTTGGTGCGTTAAAAGTGCAATATACATACATACATACATAATTAAATGTTGTCCGTTGAGCCTTAAATTAAAAAATATATACACAATATTACAATAAAGTCCAATTTCAAAATGAATGACGTGCGCCTTCATTGTACCCCTGAAAACTAACCGTTAAAATTGCCATTTAGGGCCTCACACTGTGGCGAAGACCAGTGTGGTTAATTTTGAGCCAATACGCAAAACAGGCGGAGTGTCAGATCTTATTGTAGATGATGTAGTAGAATGTCCTATATCCTATAACGTCATCGTAGTGTCAATCGCACCAAGAGTAAACAATAGAAATATGTTGCATTACACAAATCCAGCAACAGTACTAGTATAAATGAAATATAGGAAGAAACAATAGTAAATAATACGAAATATTGAAAAAATAGTAATAAATAACGATAAATCAAAATAGACAAAATACAAAAAAGATGAAGCAGACGGTGACTGAAGAAGGACAAGTGGTGTGTTGCATGACCCCAAAGCACAGAACTGGACGGATATGTCCTGGATGGATAGTCCTTGCAAATGCGTGGTCCAAAAACTCTCACAAACCACAAAAAAAATAAAAAAGAGGAAGAAGCGGTAAGAATTAGGCGAGACCGTCGGCGGGTATGTGAGTCACGCTGCTGCTCTTGCGCCCAAACGACCCGACGAGGGACGCGACCTTGTCCCCGATGCTCTGTCGTCTCTTCTTCCTCCCCTCCGTCAGACTGAACGACACCGCAGAGTCCGACACGCTCCCGTCGTACCCTTCCCCCCCCGTGGTCCCCCGGGCCCCCCCCGCAGTCCCCCGGCTCCCCCCCGCGCGCCCGTCGGCTCCCCCCCGGCAGGAAGGTTCGGCGCTGCCGCCGCGGTTTGAGATTTGAGGGGGGTTGTGACCCGAGTCTGAGTCGGAGGGGCCGTAGGAGTGGTGAGAGGGGGGTCGCGCGCCCCCCCCGGCCTGCTGGTCCCTCAGGGACACAAACTCTCTGTCACACACAAACATTCAACGTCGTAGCAGCATCTATTTTTTAAGTCATCGGAACTGTGCTATTGGGGAATTGATTGCATTAAAAAGGTGTGAACAAACTATATTAAAATGCTAATAACAATGCAGAAATTGAACAATAGTGAGCAATATATAAGAGGGAGAATGAAAGGAAGAATCCTCAAAGCAACGCATAGGCATGAGAAGCGCTTGCAAAGAGATAGTAGATATGAAAATAAATAATAATCATAGTTTTTGACGTCCATTCTAATGCATTACATGCAAGCTTGTATCGGCGTGTCTGTGTCAACACGGGTTAGACATTTATATAGAAGCTTATTATGGCCGAATGCCCTTGCTGCCGCCAATCAGAATAATAAATTACCCCAGACGATGATTATCGGTCGACGACAATTGCGTCTTTAACGGCTTTGCTAAAGGGCCTGTAACGCACGGTTTCATAGTTGTCGGTGCGGGGACTTGAACCCTGGTCTTTGGACTCTCTCTCCGACGTCTTAATCACTACACCACAGCGCCCCGCTGCTTGAGAAAGAATTGCACAAAATCTGAAAGGAAGTGTTGAGGATTGAAAGGAGCGAAAAGTTACATGCTAGATATGCATCACATTAGGTACCGCATGGCTGAATACTGAAGAAAAGAAGACGTAGAAGAAGAGTCACTACGTGATCTGTCGCAAGGGTCGCTCCGACTGGGTTGACCTCACGCTGAACTTTGACACGGAAAAGTCGCTCACTTCTGACGCATCGCTGTGCAGCGCCTCGTCCACGTCCGGGTTGAACTTACCTGCGCCAAACAAGAACTAGAATAAGAACTAGACTGAGAACCAGGGGCCTGTTTCTCAAAATATCTTACACAAATTTGAGTCTTAAGAAGTTCTTAAGAAAATCTTACGCAAATTTTACCCTTTGTTTTTTTAAACTCCGCACCGCCACGGCCCCACGCAAAATAAACCAAATGATGACGTCTTGGCTTTCGGCAGTTGGATTTAACTTTGTTCAAATCATATTTAGGAATAAGTTTAGGCTTAAGTTTAAAGAAACTCTGAGAAGCGGGCGCCAGGACGTGACTAACTGTAACACATCACAAGCACACACACCGCTGACAGAGCGCTCGTGTGTGGCCGCAGCCATTGCCAAGTGTTATTTACAACCCGTGAGACTTACAGTGAGGGTTAGGAGTGTATTGGCCACAAGCATGCGCAACAAAAGATGCCTTGTGCTCACGGCTTAACATCAAAATTTCCCAACAACAGAGTAAACGCACTCTATAAACAATAGATCTACTAGTAACCGAGTCCATTCATCAGCCTCTCAATAGATCTTTATTATTATGATTATCGATCAACGGATCTACAGACTGGCAGCCCTTTGCCCATGCATCAAACATTTCATCATCATTCGACCAGGAACACTCTTACTGCAAGCACCTTTAACAAGAATACGAACAAATCATCGTTTTTCACAATTCTAAAATCATTCGAGACTGCCCTTCAATCCCCCCCCTCCCCCCACCAACCTCACCGCCGCCGTCGTTCCTGGGTCTCCTCTCCCCCCCCTAACTCCCCCCCTTGTACCCATCACCGGTGCGCCTGAGTCACCTCTCCCCCCCTACTCACCGCCGATGCGCCTGGGCCTCCTCTCCCCCCCTTGCCCCCCCCCTACTCACCGCCGGTGCGCCGAGGCCCCCTCTCCCCCCCGTCCCTGTGGTGCCGCTCGTGCCGCCGCGCCGACCGCTCGAGGGGGGAGTCCCTCAGCCTCTCAGTCTCCCTGACGGACATCGACCCCCGCGACCCCCCCACCTCCCCCCCCGCGCGCTCAAAGTACCCCCCCTCCCCCCCGCGATCGTGTGACCACGACCGCTGCAGCCCGATGGCGGAGGAGATGTACGACCCCCCCCGCGCGTCGCTCACCCTCAGGGGGCGCTCTCCCCCCGGGCCACCACCCCCTCCCCCGCCCCCCCCGGCAGACCCCCCCCGGATGATTCGCGACGTTTCGTGGTCGGACCCGTAGGCGGGGGGGTCGCCCCTCGGAGGGTAGTGTAGGCTGAGGGGCCCCCCGCTCCCCGTGGGGCGCCGGTCGTGGGGGCGCGAGGGGCGGTGAGGGGTGAGTTCTGAGTCGGACATGGTGTCAGGGTGCTTGAGGTTGAGCTTCAGTTTGAGCAGGCGAGCGCGCTCCTCTAACTCTTGTGTCACTGACAACAACAACAACAACAACAATAATAAGTGCTTGCTGATCTGTGGGATGCAAGTTTTGTGATCTGTGGGATGCAACAGTCAACATTAGGCCAAAATGATGAAGTAACACAATGATAAAGTAACACAATGATAAAGTAACACAATGATAAAGTAACACAATGATAAAGTAACACAATGATAAAGTAACACAATGATGAAGTAACACAATAACATAATACTGACACAGTTCAACAAACTCATTCTAACACGCGAGGTCTGAGGCAGTAAGACTTCGATTTAGCACTATTTATAAAGGTGTAGGATGAAGACTTAAATTGAGCACTATTTATAAAGGTGTAGGATGAAAGACTTCAATTGAGCACTATTTATAAAGGTGCAGGAGTGAGGTACAAAAAATGCATAGACCACTGAGAAATGGTCATTATTTAATCATCACAGCCGCTATAGTTTCAAGACATCTGTCTTTGCGTACTATACACAGAAATTTCGTTGTAAATTAAATAGAAATGGCACCGTAGTTAAGAGTATTTTATTTGCATTATTTACAAAAAATGAGTGAAGTGAGGAATTAGTGAATTACGCGCGTGCTGTAGAGACTCGATGTATCACAATATTCTAATTATCCTAAACATTGCGTCCATGAGCGCGTTAGTAATATCAGTGTCGTCGCGTCTGCAGGGCACGGGTGGTGGGCACCGGCCCACCGTAGCAAAATTCCAGGCTAGGCCAGGGTGGGCCAGGGTGGGCCAGGGTGGGTCAGGGCGGGCCAGGGTGGGTCAGGGTGAGCACAAATGTGTGAAAAGACATATGGAGTCTTAAAAGATATAATTACTGTTAAGAAAGTCGTTAAGAGTGAAAAAGCATTTTTTGACAGAGTAAGTTCAGAGCTGCGAAAAGGATGAAACATGGGTGAAAGAAACATGTCAAAGTGGAGGGAAGAGAAGAAGAAATATTTTGTTTTGAGGAAGAATGCCCCCGTACGACGCGTGGACACTGGTACCCTAGTTAAATTGAGTAACATGGAGTGGAAAAGGAGTGTTAACAATGGGGTAGGAAATAAAGGTAGGAAATAGTGAAATGTATACGAAGTACGTTTTAGTGGCATCGGAGCTGGAAGGGTGAGAAAAGAATTCATCCAGACATTGTGACTTTTGAAACAAATTTCAGCTCTCGTCCCCCGCCCCCCCCCTCACCGGGAAACCCCCCCCTAAAAGCAGATGCAATTTTTTCTTGTGGATGCGAACTTTCTTGCGCATGTAAGCTTTCTTTTGCTTACGATTTTCTGTTGTGGATGTGAACTTTTCTTGTAATTTATTAAAAAGAAGAAACAAGAAGTATACCTCTGTTAACGTTCGACTGTGATCCATAGAGGGGAACCTGCGGCAGCTGACGCTTGCCTCGCTGCGTGTCGGGGGGGAAGGATGGCAGACTACCATCGTGAGTCTGGTACAGCCTGCACCACACGCTAACATTCCTCGCTTCGTTTCACAACCAGCAAGCATTAATTATCCCTGTGATGACATCAGCGCACTCGAATGCATCTTAGCAACATCTCTGTCTTATCGACTTTCTCAGTGAAATCAAATTTTATTTTTGTTGCTAGTTATTTTGAAACTCCACACCGTCGAATATCACAAGAATTTTCCAGAAAATAGGCACTGGTCAATATTGGCAGAGGATAGGCACACAGTTCAGACAAAGTATGAGACAGGAGAGTCAAACAAATCCATAGAGACTGATACATCCATAGAGACTGATACATCCATAGAGCCTGATACATCATCATCACATACAACTCTATGCCATCAATTCATGAAAAACAATAAGAAGAAAAATCACAACTTGCATTGTAACCTACTGTACATCTAAAATGGTCGATACAAAGCTGAAAAGATTTTTATTTCCAAGTGAAAATACAGACCCGGTCTGGTTCCCAAGGTCCGACTGTCTGAACTTGCGTATTGAGGACCCGAGCAGAGAGTCGATCTGGGTCGGGTCATACTTGAGACTCGACCTTGACCCTTCCCCAAGGTCAAGCTCAGAGAGGTCGCTGTCAGTCAGGCGGGGGGCGGAGCCTTCGAGGGGGGAGAGGTGGTCCTTGGCCCCCGCATCCCCCTTCTGGTACCATGGCAACCAAGAATGAAAATTTATTGGAAATATTGGAATATTTGAAAAAATCATTACAATTTCGAGAATGTATTGTCATAAATTTAAATAGATAAGACCTTGGGTACAATAATTTTCTATAATAAACCCAAAGTAAAACTGTCACAAGCATCACAAAGCACGAAAAAAATTATCAACAATAAGATTTACACAATATTCATTTGAATAGTGCCCGCAATGAAGTGGTGTGAGACTTTATTCGCAGCTGAAATTTCCTTCTAAAAAATAAACTCATTGGCTACATTTACGGGTGTATTTTGGAATGAAATTACAGCTGCGAATATCAGTCTCACACCCTTTACTTGCGGGCACTATTTGAATGCATATGGTGTAAATCTTATTATTGATATTGCAGCTCACACTTGTCCTTATGTGACTTGTTATTAGGGTTAGTTGTTAGGTATACCCAGTATTACGTACTTCCCAGGAGGCGGGAGGAGTGCTGCCTGTAGCGTCGTCGTGGTGTTGCAGTGTGTAGGAGAGCAGTTTGTCGTGTTTGTCACATGTGGCCAGGTCTAGCACCGTCTAGCGACAGCATAATCTTACGTCAGATAATGTAGCAAGGTCTAACATCGTCTAGCAACAGAACTATCTCACGTCAGATAATATAGCCAGGTCTCGCACCGTCTAGAGACAGAACTATCGCATGTCAAATAATGTAGCCAGCTAAGCCAGGTCTAATACCGTCTAGCAACAGAACAATCTAACGTCAGATAATTTTTAAAGACAATAAAAATGTGAAATAAAAGGAGTCCAAAAAATATTTGGGGGTCCAATAAATGTGATGAGACTTATTAAATGTGTGGGGTCCAATAAACGTAAGCGGGTTCAATAAATGCAAGGGGGTGCAATACACGTAAGGGGGTCCAATAAACATAAGGGGTCCAATAAACGTAAGAGGGTCCAATACATGTAAGGGGTCCAATAAACACCAGGGGTCTAGTGAATACAAGACGGTCCAAAAAATGTGATGGGGTCCAATAAACAAGGGGGTCGAATTTACAGAAGGGAGTCCAATAAACACAAGGGGCACAATAAATATGAGACGTCCAATAAACGCGAGGGGGCCCAATATGGGCAAAGTGGGGCGCACCTCTCCCACGTACTCCCCACTGCCGATGCGGTCGTAGTCGTACACTGTGATCTGGACGGCGAGCCCTCCCCTCACCTCGTCGCGCTTGATGGGTGCGTACACAAAGGACTGGCCCCACTTGGGCTCGAGGGTCCCCGCCACCGTCTTGGTGCGCCGCTTGCCCTTTTCACTGTATCCCGCACACAGCAACAAGAGCAGTAGTACACTTACCCTTCTCACTGCACCCCGCGCACAACAACAGGAGCAGTAGTACACTTACCCTTCTCACTGCACCTCGCGCACAACAACGGTAGTAGTGCACTGTACTTTAGCACACAAAGGACTGACCAAACTTGGGCTCGAGGATCTCTGCCATCATCTTGGTGAGTCGCTTGCCCTTCTCACTTCATCGCGCACGTAGCAAAAGTACACTTTACCCTTCTCACTGCATCCCGCACATTGCAAGAGGAGCGAACACCAACATGTGTTGCTTTGAGTTATACGCATCACCCTTCACACTGCATGAAAAATTACAACATAAAATTCACCTCGAGCTTTTAAAAACGAAGTCAGGTCACGTGAACAATAACACAAATCAACAATCGGTTTCTGTTGAATTAATTACTTAATTTATCTTTCACACCTTTTTTCCGGGAGCAGGTACAGTTTGCAGTAGGGGTTGCGCGGTTGTCCGTTGTCCCTAGGTGGCAGCGCTGTCGCACTGACCACCGTCACCACAAGCTGGTGACTCGACGACTCGTACAACACCTTCACCTGATGATAGAGATCAGAACAAGCGCTGGGGGGTTGAACAGAAACAAGAACTGGGTGGAACAGAAACAAAAGTAAGATACTACACGCAAAAGAAGCAAACAGCAGCGCTAGAAAACAGCAATAATTGAACTTAGAAGAAGTAGTAGTAGTGAGTGGTTAACAGGTATAGTGGCTGCAGAGTAGTCTTGGCTGTAGACGTACTGTTACATCATTTACATTAAAGCGAGAAATACTAAGAAAAATTCTAAAAATAAGATCATAAAATTATGCCATTTCAATCATATCATTATTTCTGAGATTCAATCGATTACGGCCTAGTACGGGGAAATTGCAGCTGTGTTCAAGACGCCTGAGACCTTAAATTTAACTCGTCGACACTAGCAATAGCAAGCGAATACATCTCCATATTGAGCTGGATTCCATAGACGTACCTCGACTCCTATCTCCACTCCTACCTTGACTTAGACGGACAATTTAACAGCAGCCCATAGTTGCCATTCAAAGAATGGCTTTTGCTTAGTCAATCTGGATTAATATACGACGTCATTAAATTTGCGTGACGTCATAGATTTCAAGAAAAATTATTTTCTTTCGGCGTCGATTTTAAATTAAAGTGATTTCTTGTGGAAATAAATCTGTGCCTTTAAAATTTTCAAATAAATTTAGAGTTTTTTCAAACGGCGGTAATGGGCTGTCGTTAAATTGTCTTTCTAGGTCGAGACAGGAGTCGAGGCAGGAGTGGAGGTACGTCTATAGAATCCACTCTTAGGCTGTAATCGGTAAGATCGCCATAATTTTGACCACATTATTGATATCCTGTGACACTCATTTATGAGCAATGGTTAACTGTAGTTGTTCTATCAATTCGATGCGTAAGAAGAGCGAGAAGAAGAAGAAGGAGCAGGTCTGACCTGTATCTTGCCGCAGGCGGGGTGAGGGGAAGGGACCCTGGACGCAGTGGACGCGCGGTCCGGAGAGCCCGGCGAGGTGATGGTGACACTTGGCTTGGTGAGCGCGCTCACCGCCTGCAGGCCACCCTCACCATACCTCGACCCTGACACACACAAACTTAGGGTAAGACTTGGTGAGCGCGCTCACCGCCTGCAGCCCTCCCTCACCATATCGCGACCCTGACACACACGTTGGCAGCATCAAGTTGAAGGCGGCATCAAGTTGAAGGCAGCATCAAGTTGAAGGCAACATCAAGTTGAAGGCGGCATGAAGTTGAAGGCGGCATCAAGTTGAAGGCAGCATCAAGTTTAAGGCGGCATCAAGTTGAAGGGTGCATCAAGTGAGGCAGCATATGCTTTAAGTTGAAGACAGCATCAAGCGCTTATCTCCACTCATCTCGCTAGCTGTGAACACGTTGATTCATCGCAATGCTCAAAATAAGCCACACCCCTTACCCGTCTCGCTGCTCTCCGGTTGGCCCACGCTTTCGGGCAGGTTGACGTGAAGGAGGGGCTTGCCCCGCCCCGGCGTTGCGTCGAGCGCTGTGATTGGTCGATGGACGAGCAGTTCGACCTGAGGCTCCGCCTTTGACTCAAAGATGACGTCATAGACCTCTTCGAAGGTGAGACCACGCAGGTTGCGTCCGTTCCACTGCACCACCTCGTCCCCTGGCACCACACACAAACTTTGTTACAATATTAACTTAGTTTATTGTCCGTTTTGGCGTCTGCAGACGTTATCAAAGGCCCCCTTTTAATAGATGCCTTGCAGTTGTAATTTAAAACTAGACAAAGGGAAAAAGAAAAAGTGGATGACAAAATTGGGTCAGTGATTCAATTTGTCCCTCTGAGCAAGTATTTAGATATATGCAGACGAATCTGAAGACAAGAAAGAAAAAGAACTGGCACTCGTTATAGAATGGGAAGTGATTGTTGTTGTTTACTCCAAATGTAACTCAAACAAGTCAGAAATAAATCAAAAATCAAAGGATAATCAGACGAGGTTCATTTGCATGCTGAGCTCAATATAATAGCTCAATTGTGATAGCTCAAATTGTAGAATAACATTACTGATATTTAGCACAGCAATAGGCCCTGACTCGTCTGCTTTACGCTTCCATCAGCACATAGGAGTTTTGCAGCCTGGAACTAAGTAGCAGATCAAGCCATGCATCGATTAGGTCCTCGACGTCACAAGACGCCGAAGTGGGCCCTAAACCAATCATTGCTATTATCGTTATTAAATACGTATTAGCGAGGAGCAAGGATATGAAAATTGACCAATTTTGGTGGTGGTGGTGGTGGTGGTGGTTTGAGAGTTTACAAGAGTGTGTAACAAGGAGTACTACAGTCCATAGCTGTGTAAGAGGGCCAAGCGAGGAACCGGAGCGGTTCTTGCTCAGCCTCCTTCCTCAATCAACTTCACGACTCACCCTGGCTCAACTGAAATGGGCTCGCTGGGTCAAATCGCCTGGCTGATACGCAGTGTTGGTGGTGTTTAAAACAAAGACTATTACAGTCTAGTTCTGCACAGAGGGCCACGCACAGACCGCGCCCCCTTCTTTAGTCGCCTTTTACGACTCATCCGGTGAGCTCTGGGCTGCAAGTCTATTCTTTGTTCCCCGGCATGCCCAAGATAATATGACATCAAAAATTGAAATATTCTTCTTCTTTGGTTGGTGGTTTAGGGACGCACTATGAGTAACTATGACTATTGGCGTCTTTCTAAGCTGCGGAATTTATCCGCTGACACTAAGGGGGAATTACCCTCGGTTGTACAGTCCGGTAGTTATCTGTGAGCTCTAGATTTAAATCCAGGCCACGCTTCTATGCTGCGGAATATATGCTCCACTGAGAGACTTGCTCTCAGTTCCTCAGACTGGTCAGCAAAAATTTTTTTGTTTCTGTATGGTTTCCTCCAGCTGCGCTCATATGCAACGAATGCAATTTACGCAGCCAGAAGGTGGGCT